>CM060628.1:5027500-5310000 GCA_030578275.1 Meda fulgida
AATTATTATTATCACATTTTTTATTTTTTTATTTTATTATACTTTTAATTATTTGAATATAAATGTTTTTAGCATTTTTAAAACTATATGAAATATTTTTTACTTTTTGCTTGCAGAAAATGCACTTTTGCTTAATATTAAGCAAATATATCCTATTCAGAGATAATCAAATATTTGCACAAGAAAACAAAAATCACTGCATTTGTCAATTTAAAAGTAAACTAATATGTTTTATTATTAGTAGTGTTAGTATTTACAAAAATAAACTTAATTAAATGAGTATGTAAGTCTTAATATCTTTTATAAGGTTAATTTAATAATATTTATGCTTCTTAAGTAAATTATGATATTCTGACATACAACAACAATACGGATAACGAAAATGATTTTTGGAATGTAGTCAGTTGTTGGGAAACTTCAATAATCCCGAGTGCAGCTGATATGATCAGAGCATCAAACACCTCACACATCTCATTCCTCTCACACACACTCAGTGTGGGGCAGGTCAGTCTTTGACCGTGGCACTTTGGCCAGTGAGACAGTGGGTAACTGTTCTGAGGTCAGCGTGCCTCTACTGTAAGGATGGACTTGGTTCAGAGACCCGGTTCTCACCCTTTCATTCATTCGGTACAGTTCAGATCACACACACTCCAGCTCCAGGTAAGAAACACATCAACATGCGTGAAGACTGGTTGGGTGAACTTTACACCACAGATTTATTCACTGCAAACAATTTTTTTAATGACATTTCTTGTATATATTTTCAGCATTTATATTGCATTTAGTCTAGATGGATTTAATCAGGTATGTGGGCATAAATCACTGAATCCTATGTGCATATTCATGTCATTTAAAGTGGATCACTTGAACTGAGTAAACAGTGTGATATTTGACACTTTTATTTGTTAGAATATGAAATGCACCCCTATTAAATAGATTAATTTTAGATAGATACAAGTTATTATTGCATTTGTGATGAGATTTTAGGCTGCGCTGTGCAGTCTTGAATAGTAGAGTACACAGAATCACTTGATCATTTTTGGTTTCCTCTTCAGTTCTCATGAGTGCCACTTTCTGAAGTCTTACTGCCGATGTTGGCTGAGATTAGGAGCTCTTGACATGGCCTGAAGATGTATTTTGTTGCATGTTTGTGGAAGTTTTAATACTGTAAAAGTTTATAATACCTGCATGTGTTTCTTCCCAGAAGAGACTGTTGCCCTTTCATAGCTCAGGAGATGTGATGGTGTTCTCAGTTCAGGGTTCATTTAAGTATCGACTTTGTCTTAGATGATTCTAAAGAATAGAGCTGTAAAATGAATGTGGAAAATATGGACATGAAAGGATTTGATGAGAAATGTTTGCACTTATATTGGGATTTCTGACTTTTGATCTGACATTTGTATCTTGTAAAATCGAAGCAATTTCATTTACACTCTCATTTAAAAGTTTGGGATCAATAGTTTTTTTTTAAATAAATTAATACCTTTATTCAACAAGCACCCATAAAATTGATCAAAAGTGACAGTAAAGACATTTACAATTTTACAAACAATTGTATTTTAAATAAATGTTCTTTGAACTGTATATTCATCAAGTGTCAAGGTTTCCACAAAAATATTACGCAGCACAACTGTTTTCAAATTTGATAATTATAAGACATATTTCTTGAGCAGCAAATCAGCATATAAGAATGATTTCTGAAGGATCATGTGACATTGAAGACTGGAGTGATGATGCTGAATATAAATTGTAATGATATTTCACAATATTATGGTTTTATGTATTTCCGATCACATCAATTATGCCCTCGGTGAGCATAAGAAACTTTCCGAAACAAACAAAATACCAACTCCAAACTTTTTACCTCCTTTAACCATGAGACTAGTATTTTTCCCCTGGAAAAAAAAAAAAATACTGAGAAGCAATAGACTGCTTTATTTGCTCTCCATTAAATTCCATTGGTGTCTAGGAAAAAATATGAAAGAAATCTTATTTATGATTTTTCTTTCCATGTGGATCAGTGTGTATTTGTGATGTGGACTCCATTCAGGGTTTGTTCTGTGCTGAGCTGAAGTGTGTTCGGTTGTGCTGGTCGAGCGTGTTTGGGCACTGGCTCGTCTCCGCTTTGATTCTGCTGGAGTGTGTGTGTGTGTGTGTGTGTGTGTGTGTGTTTGAGCTGGCCTTCAGCCCCGGCCTGTCTGTGCCTGCCAGAGTCTGCCGTCACAATACAGTCCACAAAAAGCCCCTTGTGCTGAAGACACCAGAAGAGCACTGGAGGAGAATAGAAATTAACCAGTGACTCATACACACATTTTAAACAGGCCTGACACTATATAAGAAAGTATTGGTGCAGTAATTGGAAAAACAAAGTACAAGAATTTCCCTTTCTGTCATAGATTCTAGAGCTTTCTTTTTCTTGCTCTCTCTCTCTCTCTCTCTCTCTCTCTCTCTCTCTCTCTCTCTCTCTCTCTCTCTCTCTCTCTCTCTCTCTCTCTCTCTCTCTCTCTCTCTCTCTCCCCTCACACACACACACACACACACACACACACACACACACACACACACACACACACACACACACACACACACACACACACACACACACAGACACACACACACGCACGCACACAACATAAAGGAGAAGAGAGAATGAGAGGAGGATAAAGAAAGGTGAAAGAAAATAAGGGGAAAGAAAAGAGGAATTAGGAGAGAGGAGAGGCAAAGTGGAATAGAGAGACATGGTCAGTTTTTGAAATGGCCTTTAAATTTAGAATTATGTTTCATCCTGTCAAAAGTTTAGTCAGTTTAGCTGTCAAACTACTGATAAAATCGTCAGAGCAGCACTGACATTGCGTATCTGTGCGAGTGTGTGTCTGTACTGTGTGTGTGTGCTTTTGAGTGTGAGAGAGAGAGAAAGAGAATATGTGCTTTCTATACATAATAAAACGTAATTTTGTCGCAAAAAACATGGACATAATTTGTTGTTTTTATACTATTGTTTACTTATTTGCTCGGTCAGTGCCGTTGTGGGTTTTAGTTCTGTAGGCTGTAAAGACCTTTAAAATAACTGAAATCATTTGGCGATAAGGAACTGTAATGCGTTCAAGAGCTGCCTGGAACTACTTTAGCCGTGTGTTTGCCTGAAAATATTATATAGCACACCTTAGAACATTCTTTTACCAACCAGAATCAAGCATTCAACTGCCACGTAGTATAATTAAGTAATAATACAACTTTTAAATCATTTTTTATTTGAAAATGTAATTTATTGCTGTGATCAAAGCTGAATTTTCAGCATCATTACTCCAGTCTTCAGTGTCACATGACCCTTCAGAAATCACTCTAATATGCTGTTTTGCTGCTCAAGAAACCTTTATGATTATGATCAATGTTGAAAACACATAATAATATCTGTGGAAATCTATATTTTTTTGTGGAAACCATGATGCATGTTTCAGGATTCTTTAAAGAATAGAAAGTTTAAAAGAACAACATTTGTCTTACCTTTTGATCGGTTTAATGCATCCTATTAATTTATATATAGGCTTTTTTTTATGTATGTCTGGTTATTGCAAAGTAATTTGAAACTGAGGGAGCTGGTTTCATTGGACACTTTCAAAGTAGTTTTAAACGATCTGGAGAATGAAACATCGGCCTGTAGATGTTTGAACTAGTTATGCAACGTTATTGATATTGAAACTGATTGGATTTGCTTGTGTGTGTATGTAGTGATGGATGTTATCTGTTAAACTCAAACATGTGTCTGTCAGTCTTGGCCAGGACGCTCTTCTAAAAGAGTTTCTTAATCTCAGTGTGCTTATTTCAAATGATTATATTCTTCCAAGATCTTCCGGAAAGATGGAGAGGGAGGCAATGATGAGGGTCCAGTGTGAGACGTTTGAGCTTCAGGATGTAGACAGTGACTACAGGAGGAAGAGAGGAGTGGAGGAAGTCGTTCACTCTCCTCCTCCTCTCATGAGTTCAGCAGAGGTCGTGTCGCAGTCTGACCCGGGATCTTCTTCTTATGATAAAACTCCTCACTCCATTTGTTCTCCGCTCGACTCGATCTTTTCATGTTTCTTGTGTCTCTTGTGCTTTCACGGCTGCATTTTATTTGATCAAAAATACAGTTCAATATTCTGATTGACCTTTATTATTATTATCAATTTTGATTTTTTTTTCCATGGTTCTTTAATGAATAGAAGCTTCAAAAGAAGAAAAAAGATCTTTGGTAACATTATGTTACGTCCAAGGACGTATATTTTTGTGAAGTATGTGGTACTGTGATCTGGGTGTGCTTTCTTTGTTGTTTTGGTGTCTCCTGCTCTCTTTTGGCTCCTCCCACTTTTTCATTCTGGCAGGTTGCTGATTACGTCTCCAGCTGAACCTGCTTATCAACCAGTAGGGACACAGCATAAATGCCAGCAGAACTATCAATCAGAGAGAACCTTTCTCCAGAGCATGGTCTGTGTCCTGCCCGGCCCTGTTGTTGAGCACTGTCGTGTTCCTTGTCGTGGACCTGTGCAACACTGTGCCTCTTTTTGTTGTTTTTGCCTATAGAACTGTTGCCTTATTCCTGTTTATTGTTAATCACTGGAGCCACGCACTGTTGCTTATTCGTGAGACGTCCAAGTCCGTTCTTTTTTTTTGCTTTATCATTTAAGCTGCTGTTTATCTGATTATTTGCTTTGTTTACTGTCTGGGAACTGTACGGAGGTGGGTGCCATTTTTATTTTGCTATCCCCTGTTTTCTCCTGGTTTGTGATCAGGGAGGGAGAGAGTGTACATTTCTGTTATTTGTTTGTATTTTCTTTAAGAGATTTAGTAAGAAATTGACTCCCCCAGGCAGTAATAAACTTTGGTTTGTTATTTTGGCATTGCCCCCCCTCCTGAAGTTTTTGTTTCCTTCCCAATTTACTCTCAAAGTAAATTATTGCTAACTATTGAATAAAACTGTTGAAAAGAACTTCGTTGTTGTGGTGCTGTGGCAGGGCCCTGACTATTGCTCTTTAAAATCTTAACTGTGTTACGCTCTGACCCCTAGACACTCAAAGGACGTAACATATTACAAATGTCTTTACTGTCACTTTTGATCAATTCATCATTAATAAAAAAATATTGAAAAGTCTTACGGGTTAAATCAATAAAGTGCTTCAGTTTAGCGGTGTTCGTTCACTGATTAGCTCACGTCTTTGTTCTCTCGCTCGACTCGCCATCCTGGAAGCCTCTCGTCTCGTCAGACAGTTGTGCTGAGCCACGTCTTCTTCTGATTGGCTGATTTGGGTTGATGATGTCTCCGCCCCCTCACCCCTGTCTTTTGATGATGTCACCTGAAGGCATGGACCCCCGCTCTTAAACGCCCCCCGTCCCGTGCAGATCTGCCAGGCTTCCTCCTCACGCTTGACAGCAGGCTGCTGGATGAAAGAGAATGCTTCACACCGCATGAAAATTTCATACGGCTCTAATAAATATCTGCAGGCGGTCTAACAGCCGCACAGTCTCGCTGAAATGAGCGCTGGCTTTCCCTGCACCCGGCACGACGCGTTGGCATAGCCGGCTTTAGTTTATCATTAAGATCAATTGGTGAGCGAATATTGGGGGACTTTTTAAAGTGTCTGAACTGCTCATTTTTGTCTTTTCTGTGAACTTGGTGGAAGTCGGAGGGATTTCAGCTGTGGAAATGCGAGTTGCTTCATCTGTGTTTTTTTTTTCCTTCCGACTTTGTATTGAATAAACGATAACAAGAGCTTCACATTAGGGTTATTCATTGAGACACTATTTAGCTCGTTCAAATTTATAGCTGAACATTTGTTTGTAAGGGAGAAAAGGGCTAGACCAAAAGTAAGAGCAAAACAATAAAACATAGAAATAAAGTATAAATACTACATTTTATTAGTTAGTCAACATTTATCCCCCCCCCCCCCCCCCCATCTTCTCCACTTAGACTCCTATCAAACCCCTGATATATAAATGCTAGATTTTAATGGTAATAATGGAATATACAGGTGATTTTTACTTTTTATTTGACATTTTATGTGCATTATTTTATTGTAAGATTGTAAATAACTTTCTTTCAACTTTTTATATATTTTTACAGACGCATATCTTATTGATTTGATCAAAATAAAAGAAATAAAAATCATATTCTCTTTTTTTAGATGAGAATTTCAAAGTTCTGTCTCAAACAGGCTTTGAGTTACTTTTAATGGGAAAAGTTTCAGAATTTTTTTTATGTTATTATTAATTTAATTTAATTTAATTTTTCAATTCAGTTCATTTATTTTATTTATTTTTATTTTATTTTATTCAAAAAGGAGGATGGCAGTGGGATAATTTGTCATTTATTTTTGTGATCTGCGATCGAAAAACCTTTCCCGTTTTGGTGAGAGATTCTCGTGCATCTCTCTCTCCACTCTCTCTCTTTTCCCCTAACTTGTTTCTCTTTTGAACTCCCTCTGTCTCTGTGTGCTGTTTAAACTGTGTTATTCAGACTTGGATTGTGTCTACAAAGCCCCAAAGCCGGAGGAAACGAATGTGACAAGGCTCTTCTCTCTTCCAGCGCTCTCATTCTCAGTAAATCCCCCGACCCTGTGCTCTTTTGACATTTATTGTAACACAGCAGCAGAAACGGCACAGACCTGAAAGTGCGATTGTTCGGAAAGATTTTTAATATATAGAGATGTGAATTTAATAAAGTATAACATCTGATCAGTTATGAAAAAGGTAGTAGGCTTTAGAATTATGACCATAACTTTAAATAAAAAAAAAAACACTTTTCAGAAATAATTTTTGAAGAGCTGGAATTGTACTAGAAAATCCAGCATATAGCCATGATGTTTAAAGGAAGTCGCCCCAGTTATTGTCATAATTTAGTCATTTAATTTACCTCAAGCCATTATGATACTATATTTATTTAATTTGAAATAAATAGGTAGACAAGCTAAAATGATGTGTTACTTTAACTTTGGTCTGTTCCTAACATAAAGCTTTTTTTTGTTTTTTTTTGTTTTAAAAAGTATAATTATAAACTGTTTATTATACTTTTGGAGTACTTTTTTGAAGCTTGACTATGGAAAAGAGCAGCTCAGACATTCTGCGTAATATATCATTAGAGGGAAGAAGAAAGAATACCATATGGGTTTGATACAACATGAGGGTCAGTAAATGACTTTAAGAGTTGTGTTTTTGGGTGAACTATTCCTTTAACATCTGCAAAAGATTCATATCATCACACTGCATTCCAATCTAAATGAGAGTAAAACCCACTGGGAATGAGAATACCTGTGGATCCGAGAGGATTTTCAGCATGTTATCTTTTAGAAGATGAAACATTATTACTTCCTCTATCAGTCCTTGCATCAGCTCATTTAGACTCTTATTCTTATTCAGATGAACTCTTAGATCCACATCAACATCTCACAGACCACACGCTCTCACTGCACTTTGTAAAGACAGTTAATAACTTTCTATCAGCTTTCATATATTTTTGCGGACGCATATCTTATTGAAATGTGAAATGGGGATCTGTAATAGAAGAGTCGCTCATGAATGGAACAGAACATCTTCTGCCTTACCTTTAGAAAGATGCTTTTGATTGCTCTGGCTTCATTCAGCAAAAAGTGTACAAAAAATATATCAAAATCAGCTTTTCTTTTTATACTCGATGAGTATAAAATCAATAGGCTTTGAGATACTTTTAATGTGAAAAGTTTCAGAATTTTTAGCTTTAAAAAACATTGAAACCATTTCTTTTGGAATTTTTTATTATTTTGTATTTTATTTATTTGTTGCACTATTTTATTTATTTGTTGCCCTATTTTAAAATTGTATTTATTTATTTTATTTTATTTATTTATTTGTACTTTATCAGCGTGGCAAAGCAGTCACATAACACAATATATAGGCGATATTTCCCAGATAAATGTTTTGAAATGTTTGAAAGGTTTGGCTGCTTATTTTTCTCATGGATTTACTTAAACGTGACTTTTTTTCAGGAAGCGCAGCTTTGCCTGAATTCTGTGTTGTTTATATCGCATCGCTTCTGTCTCCGCTAGCGTGTTTCTTTTAGTTTTTCTTTAGTTTTCTTCGTCCATGTCAGAGTGGATCTGGCTTTTCTATCGGCCTTGACATGCACATATAAAAACACGCTCTGCTGCTGCACTCCTGCGTCACATGCTGAGATGCTTCCTTCTCCGTGTAAATGTCAAGTATTTCTCAGTCTGAACATGATAAAGCCAGCTACAGATAACAATCTTCAGGTGATGCACAATGGAGTAAAATCCTATAGTGAGCCATGCTGTCTAATGCCTATAGGTTGCATCTTAGGGGAAATGGAATCTCATAAATGATTTAGAACAAGTGACATATAGCTAACATAAGTAACAACTCAATACAATGCTCCTCATATGAAGTGCATGCTGGACTTGACACACAAATTAATTGAATTTTACTATAGAATGACATTAGCATGTTGCAAAGCTACTCAAAATATATTTAGGCTTACATGCAATATTTTGGATTACATAGATTCAACATAAACTCTAATAAACTTAATATGATGCATATTTGTCATTCATACTACAGTGTTACATTGTAATTCATTGTACTGTATGTATGAGCTAAAATAGACGTAAATTCACAGGCAGCAGCAGTTAATGATTCATGAGGATGTATTTTGTGGCGACAGAAGGTGATAACATAGCATTTATAAATGATAAATGGGCATTTGGTGTCAGTGCTCACCTCAGCAACACACATACTCATCCTTGCTGCATGTGTGTTTTTCAGTTTTTTAATCTGAAGCATACGCATACACATACAGAAATTTTGTTTTTATTTTGCTTTAAAAATGTAAAAGTGCTTTCATGCTTTTTTTAGTTGAGTAACACACAGATTGAGAAATGCAGGTTCTGTAAGCGCGTGCTAACACTATACCGCTCAAATGTTTGGGGTCAGTAAGATTTGTGAGATAATGAATACTTTTATTCAGCAAGCATGCATTAAATTGATCAAAAGTGACAGTAAAGACATTTTTAATGTCACAAAAGATTTATTTAAAATAAATTCTGTTCTTTTGAACTTTCTATTCATTAAAATATCCAGGAATTTATTTTTAATCAAATATGAAGCAGCACAACTGTTTTCAACATTGATAATAATCAGAAATGTTTCAGCAAATCAACAAATTAGAATGATTTTTGAAAGATCATGTGACATTGAAGACTGGTATAATTATGCTGAAAATTCAGATTTGCATCACAGAAATAAATTACAATTTACAATATATTCACATAGAAAACAGCTATTTTAAATTGTAATAATTTCACAAATTTTAATGTAGTTTTAGGTAGCATAAGATACTTACTTCTAAAAGGTTAAAATATCTTACTGACCCCAGACTTTTGAACAGTGTTTATTGATTAAGCTATTAATTTTAAGCAATTTAAAGATAATTGATTAAAGTTCAACCTTATGTAGTTCTTTCTTTTGTAGACGTAGCCTATAACATAATGAACAAGGAAATCGACTTGAATACATCTTCAAAATATATGAAGTTAAGTGTGAAACAGGGTTTCACCCAGCGTATAAAACTGTTAACGAAAGGGATTTGGCACTTGTATGAGCAAACACAGTATTGTTTCCGCCAGTTTCTAGCAGTTTTGCATTTCATTTGCAATTGAACCAACATTTCACCCAGAGATCAAAACTCTGTCATCATACCTTCATATTATTGCAAACATTTATGATTCTGATTCTTATAGTCAATGGAGTTTTCAAGCTTCAAAAAGGACATAAAAAAACCATAAACATATCAAAGTCGTCCATGTGACTCCAGTTTTCAGAAGCCTGATAGCTTTTTGTGAGAAAAAGATTGAACTTCAAGTGGCTATTCACTGATAATCTCCTGCAGTGCAACTGGATCTCTCGCTTCACTAGTTCTCATTTCCGTAGTAAAGAGTGTGTCCGTAATATTCTTTCACTGTGTTTATTTTTGTGTTAAGTATTTCTTTAGCTTAGCGGAAGTGCGCACACATGTTTGTGTCTAACTTGACGTGCATGTATATGCATATACTGTATGTGCTGGAGGTCTTGTCTCTTTGAATGCAGGGTAATGTGTGTGAGGCCGTCGGTGCGTGTCTCTGCATGTATCTGTTTGTGATGTATTTACGTCGATGTGTGTTTCTCTAGCCTGCTTCCTTTAATCCCCAGACTAAATAGGGCTCAGATTTATAACGGTGGGCTGTAATGAGACATTGATTGTATTGAGAATAGGCCATTTAGTGTCCACACTGCAGTATATTAGCCTGTCTCTCTGGGTGTGTGTGTATTTGTGTGTGTGTGTGTGTGTGGGGGGGGGGGGGGACGTGGACACAGTCCGCTTTGTCTGCCATCAATAGGACTTGTGTACTGTCTTGTGGGGTGTCACTCAGATGAAGGGTTTTTTTATATACATGAAGAACTTCAGTTGTGAGTGACACCTGATCAGACTTGATTGTTTTCAAAGATGATGCAGTTATCAGGACATTTATGACAATCATGTGTTCTTCTCTCTGATATATATTTTGGTTTGAGATATATTTTTTTCCTGCCTTTGATCTAGAGAAATCTTGTCAATCTGTACATTTATACTATTTTAATTATTTTTTAAACTTTGTTATTAGAAATCGTGCCCATCTTTATTATTTTTTTTATTAGGTAGGCACATCACTACACATATTTGTGTGCCATGAGATGTCTTTGTTAATTGGAGTTTTGTTAAGGTAATTCTCATAGTTTTAGCTTGGCAAACTGTCAAATTAGCTCACTTAAAATCTAATTATCTCTAGTCCTGGTTCCCATTCCCATCTGCTGCTGCTTCAGATATGATTTTTTTATTGCACTTTATTCTACATATGCTTTCAATTTGTTTTATTAATGCATTAGTGTTGGATTTGACAGAAACATGAACTTGAAGATTGTCTTGTGAATTTTTGTATTGAAAACCTATTCCGTCATTAAATATAAGAGTCTATAATGGTGGTTATGGTACTGGCCTTTATTCCTCTTTTCTCATTTGTTCATTTACCTTGATGTGATCAGGATTTGACCCAGCAGCGCTCTGGATCATGGAGACCTTGATCACTAAAACCATCATCCTCTCAACTGAGGCATAACAGCAGGAGAATAATAGAGTTTGGAGACTCTCTTCAGTCATCAGGCTAATCTGAGATAGGCCTATTGTATTACATGTGGGCTAATTAGTGCTGTTTATTCCAAACCCCTCGATACCAAGAAAATCGACCTTGGAATTATTTCTAGATATTGCACAAAAGAGGTTTGGCTGCCTTGGGCCTCCCTTCCTCTCTCTGTCTCGTTCTCTCTAGCTTTCATATGATTTCACATGCTTTAGATGCATTACTTTAGCCCTCAAGCTCGGGAAAAGAATGGACCATTTTCCATGACTTGAGCCAGGGCTGCTGAATGAAGCGTGTGTGTTAAAAACTATTGTACAAGCAATGTTTTGCTGCTACAAGAGCATTCATAAGCATGTGGATTGCAGCAAACAAAATATGGCACATGTATAGTGTAGTGCTGGACAATATACCGGTTTCGCATACAGTATGCATAACGGTGCATAGCTGGATCTATTCAACAGCCATGGAGAGTGTATTGAGAGGAGACTATGAACTATACCCTTCTTATAATGGTTATAACGTTATAACACAACAATAAATAATTCTCTTTAACATGGCACAAACCACGTAGAGCCATATGATTATCGCTATGCAGAAAACGCTGACGGAATCAATCACAAATGGAGCTTACTGTATAAAGTGGAATGTCACATACTTTTTGAATGAACAACTCTAAAGTAGGGCTGTACAATGAATCAAATCTCATTATTAAAGCTCAAAATGACTGCTATTGAAACCTGAAGTCTGTCTGTGTGAATGAGTGCCACAACTCTAGGTATTACGCTTGAAGCTTGTGTTTTCAGCATCTGCTGTCTCACTATGAGGACATGAACACATAAACTTCATCGGCAGAGCTACTCCACAATTTCGCCATTTAATTTGGTAAAACTATCATCATATCCATGGGCGTAAATTTCAACTAACAGTAGGGGGGACAATATAATTAAATATAAATAAATTCTCGAGCAATTTTTGAAGGGGACACTAATAATACATCCAAAATTGTACTTGCAGCTTACACAAAGGGATATTTGTTTAAATATGAGTTAGGTTCATAGGTTCACCTCGCGGTCATTTAATTATTAAATCATCTTGTGTCCTCCACAAGGTAGGTTTCGACTGGGACGACAGGCCCACTGACCTGCCACTTAACATCATATTGAGCAAACCCCAACGGTAGATCTACAATATTAGCACCCTTGGATGGGGTGGGTCGTGACTTGTGACTCGTGACCCCCTCGTAAATTTGTATTTGCCATTACAATGTCAGACCAGTCTTGAAAATAAAATAAAATTACTGTTATGAAACGGACAGAATCTTAAAAAAACTGTGATACTCTTTTTTTTGGTTCTACTGCCCAGAACTACCCACATGCTCATGTCAAACATTTAATGGCAAGCAGCAATTTTTAAATTTCCTGACATGAAAAGAGATTTTTACATGTAGGAACATGACACTGATATATAAAGGTCTTAAAGCAGAAATTTAATAAATAATTTAACATGCTAATCGCATTTAAATATTGAATTGATGTAGCACACATGAAATGGAATTGTAATTGAAATTTTAATTTGAAAAGTAAACTAAAATGAAATGGTGAAAGGAATCAGGTAACAACACTAGAGTAAATAAAGTTCTAGAGGAAAATAAGGAGAGAGAATAAAAATGTAATGTTAACACACAGACAAACTGCTGACAGCGTCACCTCTGGTGTTTCTCTTTGCGGCTGTTATGTGATTCCTGAATTCTTCATCATGCTGTAGTGGCATTAATATTGAAGCGCTGATCTAAAGTTCACCTCTCAGGTCTCCATTAGCAGACCACCCACGCTTCTCGTGTCAAGACTAGAGGATAGGCCTGAGTTTGGCGCATTGGTTTCTGTTCTCTCGAGAGAACGAGCTGGAGTCAGATAGTGTTGAGGCCAGTGATAGGGAAAAGCACTTTCCACAAATCCTGTAACATCTGCAAGGGAGAGATCACCTCAGTATAACACAAATTCGGTTTTAATTACACAAAATGTTGAGCCATGTAATGGAGGACATCAATAAAGTAGCCTTTTCTCTGTGGTATATGCAAACAACAGGTCATTGTAGCTTAAAGGAATATTCCAGGTTAAATACAAGTTAAGCTCTATCAATTTCCACAGGCTTATCCCTCAGTTTGTAAAATCTAAATTGAAATTGCATGTACAATAATGGACAGACAATAAAAGTCCTATGTGGCGAGTTATTCGTGAGGATTTAAATGTGAGGCTTGTATTTTTTGCTAACCCTTAAAAAATAAGTTCAAGTGCATTAGGACATTAATTGCATTAGCGGTAAGAGTTCCTTAAAATGTTTATAAAAACATTAAGCCTATCCCCAAAGCTAAACAGATCCACTTAAAAAAAAATGAAATAACATAGTACGGTCGATAAGAAATACATAAAAATATTCATTAGATCACATTTTCAATGGAAAGTCCCCATAAAACACGCAAACCTACTTGTGGTCATTATTTTGAACGTTGTCCCCGAACTCAACCAGTCCCTGAGGTGACCACTATGACCAGTTTAACCCAGTAGGGTCAACCTAGTTGGAGGTAGTGGTCACTTTGACTACGCTATGGTGACTGGTTGAGTTAGTTTCTTGCTAAACCAGCTACCAGTAGACAAGTGAAAAGAGGATAGTAGGAAAGTTAAATTACCTGAAGTATCCATGTAAAAAGAGCCACGAGTCTCTGTATCCAGGCATTGAAGCACACTCAGAACGGTTTGTTCTGGACTCAGCAGTTTGGACAGTTGTGTCACAGCAGTAGAGTAAATGACAGCAGGATCTGGCCACACTGTTTCAAAATGCCATCTTCAATCAAGAGCCGAATCACTCTCAGAGAGAAAAACACAACAACATAATATTGACATTTCTCACGAGCAGTTATTTTCTGGTGACAATTTTATAGTGATTCATGTGTCACCTGCAATCAGAAAGCAGTAGAGTCATGTGACATGTATTCTGAATGTGTGTGGCGGACATGTCAGACATCCTTTAAAAACGTTGCCACACACCGCGGTGTTTGAGAAGGATCACTCCCTAGAGACTGACCTTATAGACTTCCGGATACTTGCTGTTCTCCGAGAGCTCACCTCAGGACACAGAAAAGCATTGATTACCTCCATCAGGGTAAACGAGAGGACTTCATACCCCTCACACTCTGAATAGATGAATAAACAGGCTCCTGAGTGTCATTGTTGACAGCTTGAGTGAGTTTTAATCTGCTTTAATGGGACAGTAAGTAATATGGCTGTCAGGGATGTAGAGTGTAATGGTTCTTGATGGTTTTGCTCACTTCAGAACAGAATTTAGAAACAGGCCAAAAAGGTTTGGGTTTGTCATGCAATCGTGAGACTCAGGCATAAGTGAAATTGCATGTTCATTTTTTGGTGAAATCGCATGTCTATTTCTTGACTGTCATCTATGACACTCTTTATATACACATGAAAAAAGTGGTGCTCTTCAGAGCTTATTGGATGTAGTCTGCATCAAATGATAGAGAATGTAAGTACTGAATAAGTAATCATTATTCATATTGATCAACATTAGTGCACTAACGCGGACACAGAAAAAGAGCCCGTAATGGAGTGACATCAATACAAGTACATGAATGAAACATTGTAAAAGTAGCAGATTAAACGATACATACGTGAAAAATAAAAATGACATAAATTAAATGGATTAAATCAATGTCATTTAAATTACAATTTAATAAAATGAAATTTACACCCTTCATTATTCCATGTTATTATATATATATATATTGTTGACAGGAATATTGTGTGGAGAGGTTACTATTCAGCTGACCAATTTTAGACAAACATTTTGCAACTCCGCCCCCCCCCCCCCCGCAAAAAAGAAAAATGTAATAAATAAAAATAAAAATTGGCATTTAAAAAAAAATGCTTTTGATGTCTATGTTCATAATGAAATAGCTTTATTACTTACTAAATACTGTTTAGTATTAGAGCTGGAGTCCTCAGTCTCATAGTCAGTCTATTAATGGTCTTGGTCTTGTCATGTTGCCTTTTTGTCTTATCTCCACCCTACTGAGCACAGATGGAGAGGTTGAACTCCAGGGACGTCAGGAAGTTTGAACAGTTCCTTAAAATGATAATGATATTTCATGATAATATCAGTCTAGTAACATTAGTATGGACGGTTTAAGAGCCCTACAGTGTGGCAGCTGTACTCTAGAGTGGATTAGCGGTCACTTGCTGTGCATTGTGGGAGTTTTGCACCCTGCGTGCAGCTCTTCTCTGCTCCCTGTGACTGAGGGATTTACCTTCTGAACTGAGATTTGCCTTGTGATATTTTATGTAATATTATGCAAACTGAAAATAACCACTACATTTCTGTTGGGAATTCAGAAACTGCCACTGACCAAATGCGCAACTGCGCTTGAGGAAAATGATACCAGGCAACACATTTGTTATTCTAATCTGTTTCCCAGAGCGTTTAATAGCACACAGCTCTTAATTATATCTAAAGTGCTTTCAAGTGTTTTAATGCCACACCATTGGTAAGCACAGGTAAAAACAGCACAGCAGGTGTGCGGCCCCTGTCAACATTAATGAGCTCCGGTTCTTTATGCTGTGGGATTTCAGGTTTTGATCCTCCAGTAATTATAGCGAATTTACTATAGATTCTGGAATATTTTTGATGCTCGTTGTACGAGCTTAAAACCTGTTCGCACTTCAAATGCTGCGCTTAGCAATTCATGTTGGCTCAGGATCGCTAGGTTACAAGCACTGATGAAGGAAACCGCACCGTGAACGTCCAACCTAGACAGGATAAGAACGCTCTTTTCAGATGTGATGGTGGATATGAACCATTCCCTGTGAAGGCTTCATCCTCCACAGTAAGAGATGAACATGAAACGGCATTCGCAACACATTTTACTTTTGTGATGTGACATTTCCTAGTGAAAATATATGGGATGTGACTTTATTTTATATTTTATCCATCAGGAATTGAGTGGATCAAGTGAGTATTACATGCAAGAACAAAAAGTCAAAACTATTTCAGAGACAGAGCAAGATGTGTTTCGATGAAAGATTATTTGAATTTATTTATTGTTATGTTATGTGTTAGAATTTGCTTATTGTCTATCAATCATCTGGTCTTGCACCGGTCAATCTTTGTATGAGTTTAGCTTTGGCCAAAGGGAAGAGCGACATTCACACATGTTCATCTTCAACGTTATTAAAATATTAGGGTTTATATAGGATTACAACGCAGATGCACTCCTTCCCAGAATCCTGTTTCACTTGACTGTCCTTCATATATATCCTCTGCACCTATCCTGTTTTGTATGTAAATTTTGCAAGCAAGCAAAAATTCAAGATAAGTGTTCAAGATAAGCTGTGATATTGGGTTATAGGCTTTAGAGTCACTCTTCTTGTCATGAGAAGATTTATAGCACTAAATGAACTTGAAATTGATCATAAATCGTTCATTTAATGTGGCGTTTGTCAATGATTTGGGTAAAACATAGTTGATCTTCCACAGTCTAATATAATTAATCAAAATATATTAAACAATTTTGTTTATAAACAAATAAAAAAAACATATAATGTTTGATTTAATATACAATTAGATATAAAATAATTGTATTATACATATTATTTTAATCCATTCTTATGTGTGAGGTTGAAGAGTGTTTGCATGAAACTAAAGGAATGCAGAAGCAGGGGATCCAAACAGATCATATTTTCATAGCCTATTTTATATGAAATGAAGGAAATGTATTGATAAAGATTGGTGAAGGACATGTTTTACAGATGTCTAGAATAGCCTCAGGCTGGTTGAGCTGATATCGAGCTTTGAACATGTTCAATAAAGCCTGTGATCTGTTTCACCACATGGAGTCGAATAGTTTCAAAACTTTATTCAAGAATGGGTAGTCATAGGATTACTAAGATCATTACTAACCGATCACATCAGCGCAGCCTGACTAGTGCTCTGAATATTGACATTTAGATATGATGTTCTTCATATTGTGGCAGTCTCCAGTGCTGTATAAAGAACTATCCTCACACACTCAGTCACTGTGACTCCAGGGAGTAAAAATACAGCAGAATAAAATTGTCTGTGGATGAACTGCCGATAACATCTGTCTGAATGTCCACATGCTCTTTTTTTTATCTGAAATGTGTTTTTATCATTGAGTCCTATAGGCTTTTTCCATTCTCTGTGAAGGTTATTTTTATACAATAGACGACCAAGTCAAGACCAGCTTGACCTTTTCTCTTGCTTTTGTTAACTAAGGGAGAAAAAAAATAAAGAAATTCCAGCTGAATGAATTGGCACACAGACCACCAGCAGGGTGTAGTCTGGCCCGCTCACTCCATCAATCTCCCCGGCCTCCATCGCCTGTTTGTTATTTCAATATCCGTGTCCAAATACCTGGAAACTGAAAGGTTGAGGCATGTCGAAGCTGTCCGTCGCTCTGTTTCAATCGTTCCCTGTGCAGACACGCTGGATTGACTTGTTAGAAGTCTAGACTGCGTCGCCTCCTCTGCGCCATAGCTGAGGATCTATTATTTCATGGAATCTATATGAAGTTTAAGCGTTTTTTTTCACTCTCTGCTGCCACAGGTTTCTTCTAAAATGTGTGTTTTTAAGGTTGAAATGGTGGTGTTTTTGTGTCATCAATGTGAATTCTAGCTGTTTATCCCTTATGCTAGGTGAGGTTTTAGGATTTAGTATTATCGATGACACTTTATAATGTGGTCTCATTTGTTCACCCAAAAATGAAAATTCTGTCATCATTTACTCACCCTCATGTCGTTCCAAACTCGTAAGGCTTTCATTCATCTTCAGAACACAAACAAAGATATTATATATAGTTCATAAAACGAATCCATATGAATTGAGTGGTTTAGTCCAAATTTTCTGAAGAGACTCAATCGCTTTAAGATGAACAGATTAAATTTAGGCTTTGAGGTTCACCAATGAGCTTCATTCTCGTGTTACGCAGCATGTTTGAGCTTCAGTAAGAACTAATCATTTGTTCTATACGCAAGTACAAGTTCGGTTGCGCTTCTATGTTCGCTGATCAATGTTGATATGTGAATAAAAGCTTAAATTAAATCTGTTAATCATATAAAGCTTAAAATTTAGCGTAAAATGTACACTAAACTGCTTAATTCATATGGATTAGTTTTACAATCTCTTTGTGAAGTTTTTGAAGTGCCAAAGTGGTAGTTGCGTAGCTGTCAATTTAGGGACAGAAATCGCTAAGATTTCATTAAAAATATCATCATTTGTGAAGTGTGTAACTTCTCTGACATTGCAGAAAATAGGGACTAGTGGTCCTATTGGTCGAACAAACAGGTAGTCCCGCCCCAGACTCATGCCATTGGTTGAATCAGTTTTTCCGTGTCAGAATCCTCAAACATATGTTGAGTGATGTTTTAAAAGGGCCACAATGACGCAGTCTCAAATGTCTTAGTAGATTGTCATATTAATCTGTGACGGTAAAAAGTATTTTAACATAAAAAAACTGGACACTTTTCTTTTAAGAATGTTTTTTTCCTCTTTCTTTTGGGTCTTTTTGTAACTTCCTATCTGAGAAAAACAGGGAGAGTTCTGAAGATACCTTCAGATATAATGGATATGAAATGTCTCATTCTCAAGGATTTGCCACTAAATAACTGCACAGAGATGGAAAGGCAGAAACACACACACACACACACACACACACACACACACACACACACACACACACACACACACACACACACACACACACACACACACACACACACACACACACACACACACACACACACACACACACACACACACACAGAAAGAGGTAGCCATGAACAGAAGCACATTCCCTGCCTGACATCTCCTCTATCTTTGGAGCGGAGCCAGTAATTGTAAAAGAAAAGCTGCCTCTAGGAAAACTAGTAAATAAAATGGAAGGTGCGGAAAAGAAGATATAAAGCGCTCTTAAAATGAAAGAGGGGCTCTATATCAAGATTATCCACAAATGCTTACATTGCATGTCCTGCCTGAGTGTGTGTGTGTGTGTTAGAGTGTGTTAGTGCAATGGAATGGCTGTTTTATGAAAGGTTAAACAAGCAGTAGAGCGCTTCTCCTCTGTGCCCTGTGCCGGTGCCCTGCGCTCCAGGAGGCCAGGGAGCACGGGGCCCTCGTGCTGGGCACGCGATACTCTGCCGGGCCCCCCGGGGCCCTATTGATCTCAGATGTTAAGCTTCCGCCTCCCACACACTCACGGATATTTGCGTCTCAGTCTGTGCTGGAGAGATGTATTGGAGTCACGAGATTTCTAAAGCAGCTTGTTTGAATGTTCCGTCTGATAGACAGTCAATTCCTGCAGGGCTTCATGCTGTGACCGTTCTCCACACTAAACACACTTCAAATCCAGATCACACATTTTACTTTCCTAATGCATGTTCCTGGCAGTTTAATTTTAGTATCATTCTATTCTATACTATAATATAATATACTATACTATAATATGCAATGTTTCTATTTTTTCCCCTCCAACCAGTGAAACTTTTTAATTCCTAATGAATGAATGAATAATAGAATGAATGAATGAATGAGGTATTTATATAGCGCTTTCATATGTACTACTGTACACCCAAAGCGCTTTACAATCATGTCGGGATCTCTCCTCAACCACCACCAGTGTGCAGCATCCACTTGGATCCACAGTACAATGGCGCCAGTGCGCTCACCACACACCAGCTATAGGTGGAGAGGAGAGAGAGTGATAGAGCCAATTCAGTGGATAGGGATTATTAGGAGGCCATGATTGGCAAGGGCCAATGGAGGGAATGTGGCCAGGGCACCGGGTTGCACCCCTACTCTTTTACGAGAAGTGCCATGGGATTTTTAATGACCACAGAGAGTCAGGACCTCGGTTTAACGTCTCATCCGAAGGAAATGAAATCAAGATCCATTCTACATTTGTTGTACTGGAAAAAATATCACGTTTCGAAAGTATAGTAGGTTGCAAACCATTCATCTTGCCATTGTATTGACATTGTGTTGTTATTCACTCTTGGCACTCGCCTTAATGTGAATACTATCTTTCATACCATGATCTTTGACTGTATCTTCAATAGACAATCATCTTACAAGTCTAAATGGCTCACTTGAAGCCTAAACAATCTCAAGTGCTTTTGTTTCAGTGTGTGTAGTGTACACAACTAAAACCATGAACTCAGGTGAGTCTGCTTGGATATATATTTAAAAACAACATTATGAATGCTTACCTTGAAAATAACTGTATTGATTTTTGTAATATTTAATTTTTTTTTTTAACTTTCTCTTTTTTTGCAGTTTAATGAATGTGAATGCTGTGTTTTTGTGCAGGGTTTCAACATTGTTCTGTTTGTTGAGTGGCTTCATATAGCAACATTGGCTTAACCAATGGTGTACTGAGTTTGGGGCGGGACTAAAGTATCTGTTTGTAAACAAATGGTGAAAGGGCCAATAGGAGTTGGGCAGAAATTGTGTGTTCATTTAAAATTAATTAAATTAACCTAATGCAAATGTATTTTCTGAAACTCAAATACTGTTGTTAATGACATTTTGAATAGTTTTCAAAAATAAAATTATAGTTTATAGTGACTGTCTGTCAAACTCCAAAGTACAAGTAAAAAATGTCAGAATGACTTCAAGCTCTCATAGAAGTATTTGCAATTTAGCACGAGTCATATACGATTTTCTTTTTTGAGTGAACTGTTCCTTTAAACACGGTAAGATTCCTCTTCCTCCTTCTGCCAGTTTGGAATCGATCACTTCGAATCGATCGATTTACTCAATTTGCACAGACTGTCTTTGTAACGGAAAATTCTCACTCCTGAACCCAACAAATACGTTTCTGTTGTTTGCCAACTCGCAGTAATGAGTGGATTTTACAATTATCAGTACACAGGCTAAAAGAAGGTTAATTCATTATTTAATTAAATTAATCACAAACTTCAATCAAATTAAAGATCACAGGATGTTCCTTTAATGACTAGGTGGTGTTTCTCATTTGAATCATTTCTTGTCACTGCTAATCAATATCTGTCAATAATCAGTAAGATTAGAGAGGTCATTTTGAGTTATTAGTTGTTGAATTGCCTCGGGTTACTTTGGTTGCTCTCTGGTTATCTGATTTTAATTGATTATCTTATTTGCATTGCTAACCAGGATACCATCCCCATTAATTCCATCTCCAGGTCATTGTAAACGTTTTATGGTACACATGATATTTCTACAGTTGTATAACAAGTTAAAGTAGTGATGAAGGAGAATACAATGAGAGAGGCAGGGCTCAAGAGTAAAAGAGCGAATGTATAACACTAGAAAGAATGAGGTAAAGAGCCGTGCTGAGATGCACAGGTGGGCAGACTGGTATTAGTGGCCACATGCATACACACGGTCCAAAATTAACACACTCAAACTGCCAGGTGCCAAATGTGTTGAAATCAGCTTTGGCAAGTAAGTACAACTTTACTGTAACTGCAACGTGGTTTAAGTTGAATTGTAAATGTGAGCAAAAGAAAACATCAGTAAACAGAAAAAAAAATGAGTGTAGGATTTATTCTGAGTATAAAAATAACAGTTTTTGCCATAAAATGGTCTATTACGCAATTAGGCTATGTGCACTGTCCTATTTGCCAAGTTCAAGGGTGCATAAAAAAGACTGGTACAGTAAAAAGTGCTCAATTTTGCTTTTGGACATAATATTTCAAGGCCTTATGTCCACTATAATGCATACTATGTTGCGCCGAAGAAACCGTGCCACAAACTGGGTTGATGGGGCAGTAGGATGGTTTAGTGTGTGATGTCCCATATTCACTGGTTCATAAAAAAAATCAGTATAGTAAAGAAATTCTCATATTTTGGAAATCGTTAAGGCAGTATTTTATATCGTCCCATATAAAACTTTAACAGCCAATTAAAAAATATTGGTACAGTAACACCACTTTGTAAGGTTTAATGCATCCTCGTACTAGACGAACTGCGCCAATGAAATGTACATTTTGAGCACTTTTTACTATACAAAATATTTTTTTAATGAACCATTGAGCATAAAGGACGATGCACACAGCCGTATTGCACCATCAGCCCATTTCGGCGTGGTTTCTCGGCCAACACAGAGTTAAATTCGTTAAAGTGGACATAAGGCCTTGAAATATGATTTATTGGCCCAACGAAAGCCAAATGTTGAGTACTTTTTACTGTACCCATCTTTTTTATGTACCATTGAACTTAGGCTAATACACACAGCTGTATTGCGCCTTTGGCCCATTTCACATTGAGCAAATAGATCTCTGTTTATTCATGCTCATCCATTCTCTTGTTTTCTTCATATGGCAGTGATCCACAAAGCTAATAGGTTATACTGTAAATTGTAACACGTGTGTATGCGAAAGTCTGTACATTTTTGTATTTTTGTAAAGGTCACTCTGTAGGCTTTAAGTGACACATTTGAATTAAACATGGAATTTTGAAGAATAACTGAAATAGTATTTTCTTGTAAAACGTATTACAATTATCTTTATTTAAAAGTTAAGAGAAACAGTGTAGATGTTTCTAGTTTTCTTTTCTTTTCCAGGACTCCATTAAGTCACCAAAAATATAGACTGAGTGACTTAAAAATATAGACTGAGTGAAGTATTTGTGGCAGATACTTTC
The DNA here is from genome assembly GCA_030578275.1 of Meda fulgida. Classification (NCBI taxonomy): domain Eukaryota; kingdom Metazoa; phylum Chordata; class Actinopteri; order Cypriniformes; family Leuciscidae; genus Meda; species Meda fulgida. The sequence goes on from CM060628.1 coordinate 5,050,378, forward strand.
ACCGAAATTTGTGAGGGGTTATTTTGTAACATAAAGAAATAGAATGAAATATATTAACACTAAAAAAGGATTTAAAAGTCTTAAAGTGTGCAATCTTAGTGTCTGTAAGATTAAACATGTATATTTTTTTGTCATAGATCGTTCTTCAAAATTTAGCCAAGAACTAAGGTTCTATTAAGTATATATATTGGAGTTTTTTTTATGAGTGTGTAATGGTGTTATGGATTTGTTCAAATCTCTAAGTCTGAGTATGAGTAATATTGATGCTTACTGTACCTTAAGAAACTTTATGGTGAGTCCGAAAGTTTGGATCCCAAACCACAAGCGAAATGTCCAATCCTACTCTCAGACTTATTTAATGAGCTAATGTTTTAGCTCTTTTACTGCTGCTGTTCCGGATGTTTCTGGCTGTAATGGAATGCAGTTTGCATGCTTTACGTACAGTGACATCCGGTGTCATTGGCCCTGGCTGCTGATGGTAATTAATAAGAGCTGGATTTGTGGAATGGTGTGCGATATGTTATTGGGTGCCCAAATATTCCCAGACAGGTCAATAGCTCGTTTGGTAAGACAAATGGCATGGCTACTAAAATCTTGCCAGAGCAAAAAACAGCAGTCATTACTCTGGGAGGCCAATTAAAAAACAGCATCTCTGTACAACACCATCTGTAGCCATCAGCTATGAGTGTGTGGATGTGTAGTTTGTGTCATCGTCCCAAGAAAATCTAGGGCAATTATCAGAACAGTCAGAACACTGGCAATTATAGAAAGTCTCTTTTTGTATATCCAGAGAGTGCGGCATCCCTCGGTGTCTCTCTTCTGGAATTCTGATCCCGTTAGGAGCTGGCGACCCGGGAAGTGCTCGGATGGTTAGTGACCCCCTCACCCAGCGGAGTTCTGCTCTCAGAGCTTTGCCTGGGGTTTTTAATTAAAACTGCACCCTAGTTCAAAGCACTCGGAAGGTTCTTGGTGCAGAGCCAGTGGGGTTGACTAAATATCTCATTTCCTGCTGCGGGGCAGGGGCGAGGAAGGGCCGAGTGTAATTAGCCGATATGAGGAAGAGGAGGCTGCAGGTGTGTTAAGAGTCTGGAGGTTTGGGATCAGTACTGAGAGTCCGTCCCTGATCTGCTTTCCCATTCCGAAGGTGTTTATTAAAATCGCCTGCAACCGCTGATCTCTGCACAATTTAATTGGAGCCTCCTGTAGTCATAAAAGAAAAATCGCAAATGAGATCTCTTTAATATCTTGCCATTTCTCCTAAAAACCAATGAAATGAATCAGAGAGCAAACAGACTCCACTAATGCACAGACTGAAACTTCTCACTTGCCAAGATCTTTAATTTAAAAATTTTAAGTCAGAACAAAGTTTGAAAATAGTTGCCATGAAGTGAAAATACACCCTATATATTTTCTAAATGCATGATGATGATCTTATTGTGAACAATTTATCTGTGCATTTGTTTCATTTTTCTTTCTTTCACTTTTTACCTTGTAAATCAAAATGTTATCTGGTGATGCATGCAGGACTTCTCCAATCATGTAGTCTGTTTAAACCCCGCCCCCTTCTTACATTTGACTGCAAGCTCACATTCAGATTTACCTTCAATCAGCAACCAGTGGATAGAACCGAGTTCCCATCCTACATTGTTTTTTCTTTTCTAATAATGCATTCACTCGGATGTACATCATATGAAAAAAAAGCTTCCGCAATTTCCATTTCATTACGACTTTCATTACGAATCCCACCATTACAAGAGCTGCTTTATTTTTTTCTGCTTTTATATGATTTTAAAAAATATAAATATGTTTCTAAAATGCAAATTAAGCACAATTAACCTCCATTACTGTGATGCAAAAAAGTTATCATTACTGTGAATTTTATTTTTATTATATGTAATTATGTTATATATAAATCACTTTCATCATTAGTTTTTTTTTACTGCATTGTTTGCTATTGTTAACAAATTACATACAAACTCAAAAGTAAATCATACAGAGTCATTTCAGTAATGAGAAGTTTGGGCTAAATTGTGCGTAAATATCACAATATTAATGGTCTTGAAATAGCATTCGTTTTCTTCAGAAAAATATAATGTCGTATTCCTTTCCTTTTAAAGGGGTGAAATATGATCTGTTCCCGACAGGATTCACCCATTAAATTGTACAAGTTAAGTGAAGAGAATATTGACTCACTCATATGAGCATTGACCTTTGACCCTCACCTTTGCGACCTCTAGACTAACCCCTGTGGATATCAGCTGTTAGATACGGTAGATCATGTAATATTGACTGAGGAAATCAGAAAGTCGGCTGCCTCGGCCTTTATCACATAAGCTTGCATTAGCCACAAAACCTTCTGGTTAATATGATATCCAAGAAATCAGAATATATTTTATTCGGAGGCATCTCTACCTGGTCTCATTGGCATCTGCTCAACATTTTTGAATACTTTAAAAAAATTCACATGCTTTCATATGCGCTATTTCATGACCATGAAATTGTGGATTTTTTTTGGCTGAAGATGTTAAACAAATCAAATGATCTAGATTGCCTTTATCTGTGAATCCAGAATATTTTGCACATTTAACGCTTGCATCATTGACACAAAGTAGTTCACATATATCTGTCCTCTCACACATATTCATCGGGAGTGAGCTGATTTATGAAGGAGATACAGAGATGTTCCTTTGGGTAGAGAACAGGTGCATTGTGGGTCTGTGCCCTCAGTCCAACCAGGTGGAGAGAAAGCTCATGTTTATAAGATCACAGGTTTTGTGCTGTACTCTCGCACATTATGCAAATAATTCTGCAATCCTAGCAGTAATGTTACTATGCAAAAGCATGCATTAGACTAAAGGACACACTCGCTTACACATGATTCCTAGCTCAACTCTGTGCATGTAGACACTGGTCTGTCAGAAGAGCAAATGTTGACACTGATTTGTAAGTGATCTAAACAGAAAAACGAGAGGGACACTTGTAAAAAAGATCTTTGCAGGCTTGCAGTGTATTCTGTGTCGTTCATATGTGCTCATTATATCCAAATGCTGCTCAAACTCATGTGATGCTTCATTTCAGGCAATATGAGTGCTAAATAATTCACGAGGTGCTGGTGGGATCAAACGCAACGCCTGCCTCTGTTTGTGCTCTTCTGAATACAGAAGGGTGTGTGTTGGTGTTGGAGGGTATCAGCCTTTTAGTGATTTTCTGTATGTATTTGTATTTGCTCAAATGTGTGGTTCCCGCCCCCCCCCCATCAGAGGAACCATTGTTTTGACCAGACATCCATTATAGTCAATTAGATTATAAAAGTAAAATTCAATATTAAACATTTCATAGGAATTAATCAAACAATCATTTTAATATTTGAAAAATGCCATACAGAAACTTTTTGCTGGAGAATTTACCGATAAAAGAAATAAAAAAAATGGTTAAATCAGAGTTTTGAATCAAAATCGATTCATACAGGTTTGAAAGTACATGAAGGCGAGTAATTTTTTTTTAAAGTATTTAGTGAACTTTTGCTTTAAGGAATATTCTCAAAACTTTAACTTGAAGCTGAATGGCCATACAAAAAGCACATTAAAATCATTGTTTTACTTTATAAATCATTCAAAATAGAACGTACATGCACTACTGTTCAAATGGTTTTGAAAGCAGTCTCACCAAGGCTGCATTTATTTGTTCACAAATTATGATTATAACTACTTTCTATTTGAATATATTTCATAAAAAATAAAACAAGTTATTAGTTCCTGTGATGTCAAAGCTGAATTTTCAGCATTATTACTCCTATCTGTCAAACGATCCTTCAGAAATCCTTCTAATATGATGATTTGCTGCTCAGGAAAAATGCATGTGTTGATGTGTTAAAAACAGTCCTTAATATTTTTGTGGAAACTTTAATATATAATATTTCATTCAAGTTCAATTGATCAAATTTGATCAAATGAATGCAATAAAAGTATTAATTTATAAACAAAGAAACAAACAAACATTGCTTACTGATCCTAAACATTTAAACAGAGCTTTGAGAAACATACATGCACAATCTGCTTCCATAGATCTTTGTAAAAAACACACACACACACACACACACACGCATACGCACACGCACGCGCACGCGCACGCACGCACACGCACGCACGCACGCACGCACGCACGCACGCACGCACGCACGCACGCACGCACACACACACACACACACACACAGGTATATTGGGTTGGGGTCAGTGTGTCATTCGTGATGTTCTCCTCTGGCCTGTGGTCATCAGATTAGCTCCAGACCGTCTAATAGAATTGAGTGATAATTCGACATGGTCATTGTGATGCGGGTTAGTGCGCTCACCGGATTAATCTCTGTGGAATTCCCTACGGATCAGCACGTTTCCCAGTCATTCTCTCTCTCTGACAGATGTGATGTCTTCTTATTGCCATTGAATTTACTCAGGCGTTGAGCTCAGATTTCTTTCAGAGGCTACAATAAAGCCATTCATGTGTGCTCAGGACTGTGTGTGAGCATGTCTGTAGACAGATCACGTTTATTCAGGGGGGATCACGGAGCAGGGAGAGGTCAGAGGTCAGACTGTTAAACAGTCACATTGATTTAACCTTCACCCTCTTTCCTCCGTATGTGATACTGTTCTCTGCGTGAGTTGTGTGTTTATATATGTGTGTGTGTGTGTGTGTCTGGTTTGGTATTTAAGTAGCCTATGTGTTCATTCGTTCATCCAGAAATGAACATTTTGTTATCATTAAGTAATCCTCATATTTCCATTTTTTTTCTGTGAAACACAATGAGATGCTAGAGTTTCTGATACAATGGAAATAAATGGTGATATTTACTATCTAAGTCCAAAAGGGGCTACAAAAAGCATTGAAAGTAGTTCAACTGCCATGCATGCTGTACATAACAAGTCTTCTGAAGCCACAGTCTTTCTTATAAGACCCAGCCAGACCAAAACCTGTCAGTCCAAAAACATTTGAATGAAGTTCATTAGAGAACATTTATTGCACCATTCATTCAAACAATGAGACTCTTTGTAAAATGGCTTTCCAGCCATTGAGATCCATCGAAACTGATGAAATCTCTGTAATGGTGAAGTGTCCTGACCTGTGGTTGAGGTAATTGCCACCTTAAGTACAGTGGAAATAGTGGTCTTGTCTGAGACCACAAGATCAAGACATTGATAATTACAGGCTCAGGGTGCATTTGCCTTTCAGATTACTCCATTAAAGAGATTACGTTTTCCCAATGTAAGTGAATTGTCTTTCTGTGCTTCAGATCTGGATAAGCCTGTGCTCACGGTGCACCAGACGGTGGGTGATGTACGAGGGAACTACTATCAGGAGAAAACAGTGTTTTTACGCTGTACGGTAAACTCCAACCCCCCCGCTCGCTTTATCTGGAAACGGGGAAATAGACCAATCGAACAGAGCAAAGACAACGGCGTCGACATCTACGAGCCTCTGTACACACAGGTACAACACACACGTTTGGTTTCTATCATGACTTCTATTGTTTTTATAGTGAGCCAATGATATTTTCTTGGCGAGAACCCTGCACCTAACCCTTACAGAAGCATTTTCATTAAGACTTTATTTAGTAGGTTTATTAATCCATTTTTCATTGTGGAGACGGTGGGCACTCCCTACCAATAGAATAACGTGCATTTTATTTGATTTTATTATTATTTATTTATGTATTTATTTAATTTCATTTACTTTTTTAAATTAAGGACATCCCTGAGTGTTCCAAAAGGTTTGGAAACAAATTTGTCCTCAAACTAAATAAATCCCAACCAGTCCCACATACAGCTGGGCAATATGTGAGATTTCTTTATATGTCTTATATTTCTTGAAACAAAATAGTTTAATTAGAGTTAATAATCATTTGAACAGTGGATAACCGTAGGAGACCCTCTCAATCACAGAGAAACATACTCAATAAATCAGCGATCCATCAGTGATGAATTCATAATCTGAGCTCTTATTATTAAAGAGCCGTTTGAGTGAGGTGGGATGGATGGAGATTGATGGCTTTGCTATTAATAATGAGGTTTATTCATTCTCCTGATGGACTCAGTCAAAAGAATTAGAGGAATTTAAATTTCCTGAATGAACTCTCTCTTTATCACGCACACAAAGCCCGCAAAGACTTTGCATAGAAATACAAGGGTCATTCTCAGGAAACGAAACTGCACCTTTTGTATCCCATTTGTGTCCAGATGAATTAGCACTCTCATAATATGGATGACGTGGATACAATGTAACAGGATACTTTACCTAGGATTTAACTTTTTCTAGAGAGAAATGGAAAAGAAAAATTGGAATGTTTGTTTTTGGAATATCAGACAATTTGCCCGTTCCAATTCATCCCCATTTTATTTCATTGGGTATATTTCATTTTTTTGAGGCATTTTTTAAAATTAAAATATCATGCTATTACTGTGTATGCATTTTTTTATGCTTGATGTAATGTAAATGTAATCGTTCTGACATTATATTTAAACATCATCAAAGTCTTTTAAAGTTAAAGTCAGCCACTTTGCATTGCAACCTTTAGCAGTATTTCAGCATTTCATTGTTTACATGTGTGCTGTGTAACTCATTATTTGAACTCTGTGATGGCCCAGGTGGGAAAACATGATTTCATATTTGAAATATGAATTTCAACAGTGAAATTCTGAAGTAACATGATATAAAAAGAAAAGCATAACAGCACAAATGGCACTGTTTGTTTTCATCATGTTTAAATGCATGCTCTGTGTAACTGAAGAAATTAAGTTTGATATGCGTGAATGTGTGTGTGTGTGTGTGTGTGTTTGCAGGGTGAGACGAAGGTGCTGAAACTGAAAAACCTCCGCCCACAGGACTTTGCTAATTACACCTGTCAGGTGTCCGTACGGAACGTGTGTGATATTCCAGACAGCTCCGTCACCTTTCGCCTTACCAACAGCACCAGTGAGTTCCCGTCCGTTCTCAAACACTCACACACTCGCATTCGCAGCTGAGGTTTTGTGCTCTTGATATTGTAAAAAGTCCTGCTTTCGTTTTATTTTGCTGTTAATTTTATTACAGGAATAATGGAGTTTGTTTTTGCTGTTAAGGAAACTGGAGGAGGAACTGTCTTTTCTTCTCAAACGCTTCTTTTCTCTCTGGTTATGTGTTGACCTGTCAGGTTTAACTTTTCTTTGATTACATCTTCAATTTTCCCTCTTTTATCCCTTTCTCTTCTGCGTTCTCTCGTTCACTATCTGTCAGCGCTGTGGAGACGTTCGGCTCTGAACAACACAGAATAGTCACGTGTGTCTTTGATCATGTTGGTCTCTGCACTGGTTTGTGTCTCTTGTTTTGAAGCCGGCGTCACTATCATTGCGCTGTCCTGTACTGAGAAATCAGCGAACTGACGAGATGTTTTTGTTGTTAGAATAGATGTCAGAGCTGTGGCCAGTGGTTGGCACACATTGAACGTGTTCCTCAACATATTTTGTTGATCCAGGAACAACATTCCTGCCTTAAAATTGAGTCCAAACCCAATCCCTACCCCTAAATCCATAAGTTCTCCCTAAAATCAGAGGGAAATGATAGGTGAATAACACTGATGTAGAAGCACCTAACCCTGGTTGTAAGCCTAAACTTGACATAAACTGCAAACTTGTCCCTCAGATCTGATTGGTTGATTGGAATGTTGATCCAGGAGCATGTTCTTGGTGAAATCAGGTTCTGTGTACGGGGATGTGAGTTCACAACATATCCCGATCTCATTCTCCCTCTTCTCCCTGCCATTTTCTTTTAATTGAAATTAGGAAAAGATGCAAAATAAAACATTTTAATATATAGGGCTAAATAAATAAATAAAAAACATAAAGGGAAGACTGTACTAGGCTTTCTATATTGAATATTGATTTTGGTTGATTTATGGTTTACGGTATTATACTCCAATAATGGGGCATGTTTTCACACTTCAGTATATAGTGTAAGTTGTCACAACTGGACACAACTAGTTGATTCTGATTAAATCGAAAAAAAATGATGAACAAAAAAAAAATCTGCATTTAAAGTATAAATAATCTTTTTAATTGTAAAACAAAACCATTAATGAAAAGATAAAGATTGAATTATTTTTATAAGTGTATGTACTTGATATTTACTGAGATAACGTTCTAAAGGGTCGGCAAGGCTGCATTTATTTAATCTAATATATGCATTAAATCAGGAATATTGTGAAATATGACTACAATTTAAAATAACTGTTTTTACAATTAGTGTATATTTTAAAATGTAATATATTCCTGTGATGGCAAAGCTGATTTTTAGTCTAACATGATCCTTCAGAAATCATTCTAATATGCTGATTTTGTGCTCATGAAACATTTCCGAATATTATCAATGTTTGTAAACTGTGATACATTTTAATTCTACTACAATAGAAAGAAAAGAACAATATTTATTTGAAGTAGTTTTTTGTGTCCTTTTTGTCACCTTTGACCAATTTAATGCATCCTTTTTGGTTAAAATTATTAATTTCTTGAAAGAAATGTGAACAGTAGTATGCGATTTTTAAAAAAAACATTTTTTTTTACATGCTTTCAAAAGGTCTTAGTAACTTCAGGAGATAATATTTCCCTCTGAAGGCTTATGAAAGCTCCTTCCTTGTTAACTAACATTTTCTTCATTGTCAATTTTTTTTGTGTAATCCATAATGAATCGAATTGAGCGCATAGGCGAAAATATGCCTGTGACTGGCAAATGAAAGAGGAATCTCTGCTAGAACAACAAAAAAATGCGACTACAATACCCAGAGAAACCCTTTATGAATTAGTCATGTAAAAAAACATGTTTGTTCGTGTTCAAATTAGCAGTATTAAGAATTCATGCTCGAGAAATGTGTTCAAAGCTTGCAGAGAAAATCTAAAAGTAGCCCAAAAGTTCCCTCCTCTCAGTGTGTGTGTGTGTGTCTTTATTTCCCTCGTTTCTCGTTCTCTCTCTGATGAGTTTGAAAGACTGGTGATTCTCCTCTTTCTGCTCTCTCCACTAGAGAGGCAGCTGTGAAATAGTCAATAGAGATGAGTGAGTGTGGAGTGACAACATCAGAAGTCTGTGCCTCACACACACACACACACACACACACACACACACACACACACACACACACACACACACACACACACACACACACACACACACACACACACACACACACACACACACACACACACACACACACACACACACAGCGCTGCCCCTTCGGTGTCCTGGCCTGTGGAGAAACAACACACTGCTGCAAATTGGAATTTGTTTTCCGCGTGGCAGGAGTGCGCGGCTCGCGAACACGCTGCTCGCTGCCGAGAGAACAAAACACTGATTTGTTTTTCTGTTGATTTTCATTTTCTTTCCTCTGAACTGACGAGCAGGAAGGGGGCAAGATGAACTTGGAGAGAGCAGGATGCTCACGCGTAGGATGCTGCGCTGAAGTTTGAGAAGTTAGTCTCTTTGGAGGGTAGCGTGAAGGAGACTGCGTCTGAGCCGAGGATTGTTTTAAATTACGGGTCGATCGTCACGTGTAACTCCAAACTCAGCTGGTCCCCGTCCGCTTGCGTGAAGGTCAAGAGCTCAACTATAGAGAAAGACCTCCTTTAACCCTCGGATGGTCCTGTCCTCTACACTGCATCTTTAAGAGCCTTTTTCAACCATTTAGGGTGTGAAGTTGTATCTAAACCATCATTGCTGATTACCTTTTACCTTTTTTTTTTTTTTAAATAATTTTTATACAGTTTTATGCTTTTATACAGTACAGTTCAAAAGTTTGGAGTTTGAAGATTTTTCTTTTTAGCAGAATTTATTACTTTTATTCAGCAAGGACACATTAAAAAGTGACAGTATAAAGACATTTATAATGTTACAAAAATATTCTGTTTCAAATAAATTGTTTTTTTTTTACTTTCTATTCGTCAAACAAAAAAATGATATCACAGTTTACATAAAACTATTAAGCAGCACAACGGTTTTTAACATTGATAATGACAATAAATGTTGCTTTGAGCAGCAAATCATCACATTAGAATGTTTTCTGAAGGATCATGTGACACTGAAGACTGGAGTAATGATGCTGGAAATTCAGCTTTGATCGCAGGAATAAATTTAATTTAAAAAAAAAAAAATATATATATATATATATATATATATATATACTGTAGTCAGTCATTTTTCAGTTATAGCATTCTTAAACTAGTTGTATAAAGATTATTTAATGTGATGTTCAAAACCGCTGATATTTCTTCCAGTTCCCTCATCACACTAGAAATAGAAAGTCAAATCAAGCATGTTGCATTGTGGGATACAGAATTCTACATACAATCCTCTGTTGTATACTCCACATTTTGGCAAATAGACCATCATTATTCTGTACATACTGAATGTTTGCAAATAGTGCAGAAAAAGTGCAAGTGCTAGAATGAGATTCTGTGTTATGATTACTTAAAGGGATAGTTCACCCAAAAATGAAAATTCTGTCAGTATTTACTCACCCTCATGTTGTTCCAACCCCGTAAGACCTTCGTTCATCTTCGGAACACGAATTAAGATATTTCTGATGAAATCTGAGAGCTGGATCACTCCTCCATACTAGTCCATAGGCTTCTTCAGGAATTGAAACTTGCCGGCCTCGAAAAGTTATTAAAAACATCGTTAAAATAGTCCAAGTGACTACAGTGGCTCAATCTTAAGTTTATCAAGCGACGAGAATACTTTTTGTGCGCAAAAACAAACAAAAATAACGACTTCATTTCAACTATTCATTTCCTTCTTAGTCAGTTAAACTAGTGTAACAGCGTAAGCTTCTGTGTTGTATGTCACACGCATCACACACATGACCAGCCTCGGCCAATAGTGAGCCTACGTGTGACGTAGCTCTACGCAAACATACTAGTTTAACTGACTAGAGGCCCACGAGAAGGAAATGAATAGTTGAAATGAAGTCCTTTTTTTTTTTTTGCGCACAAAAAGTATTCTCGTCTCTTGATAAACTTAAGATTGAGCCACTGTAGTCACTTGGACTATTTTAACGATGTTTTTAATAACTTTTCGAGGCCGGCAAGTTTCAATCCTTGAAGAAGCGATTAGTATGGAGGAGTGATCCAGCACTCAGATTTCATCAAAAATATCTTAATTCGTGTTCCGAAGATGAACGAAGGTCTTACGGGGTTGGAACAACATGAGGGTGAGTAAATACTGACAGAATTTTCATTTTTGGGTGAACTAACCATTTAATGCTTTGCCTCACCTCAGCTGTGGCAAAACAACTGTGCACACTTTTGTTAAAACGTCTGTATTTGGTGTTTAATTATATTTGAATTTATTTCCTAGTTCATATAGACATACAGGCACCATCTGTGCGATCGTTCAAGGGGAAACAACTAAAACAACTCAATCCCATCACACTCGCGCTCAATAGAAGGCTTTAATTGGATAATTGTATGGCTGGGATTGAGAGAGCTGTTGAAGATCTAGAAGAGAGAGATAGAGAGATTGTCATTATTCAGAGAAAAGAGTGAACCTGGTGGAACATTTTTCTCTCTTTTGCTCTTTTACCGTTTTTATATTTTCCTCTTGGCTGAATTCCACTACACTAGGCTATGATGACCTGTCAGTTTAAACGCCTTAGGAGTGTGTACAAAAAAGAACAGAAAAAAGAAAAGAAAGTGAAGGAATAAGGAGAGGCCTTATATAGACAGCATTTTCATGCCCTGTTGGTGATTTTATTCCTAGAGGACTCCGGGTCGCTGTGCTACTGGTCACTAGAAGCCGCTAAAAATAAGATGTCAATCTGTTTTTTTTTTTTGTTGTTTTTTTTTTTTACAAGGAATTCTATTTCTTAAAATGAATATTCTGGAGGGGGCAGAGTTGCAGCAGTGCTTAAAGCATCATATCATGAATAAGATGAACTATTATCAGATGAATCAGACTTACTCAGAATGATGACATATCCTTAAGGAAAGAGACAAATAGTGAAATCACTCACGCTAATTATGCATCACTTTCTCAAACCACATCACATTGCCATTCACCGTGACTCATGTCACCTCACAAAATGTCATTTTGACATTATTTCCACGATAATTAAGCATATTGAAATAAAAGTTATGTACTTTAATCCAGAAAAGAAAAGAAAATGTTATATATATATATATTTAATAGAATTATATTATCTTTACTTTCTTTATATATGTCTTTAATTTTTAATTATTTATTTTATATATACTAAACATTTTTATCAGTAATTGTAATATAGACATTTTGAAAATGTTATTATTTTGCAAAATATCTTAGAGTGAATGCACAGTAAAAAATGTTGCTGCCTTAAATTTTTAAGTATGGATGTTTAAGTAATTTCAACTTAAATAAACTGACCAAAACAATTTTTGAATCTTTTATAACTTTCTTTTTAATTGCTTAACTTATTTTGATGAGTTAAAGCAATGTAAGAACATATGTTGTCATAACGTAATGATCATATCATTTCTAAAATGAACTAGATTATTTTATTATTTTATGTTTCCTGGGGTTACCTTATAATGTTAGTATGATTTTTACATCAAAAATGGTCATAAAAAGAAATAAAAGGCATTTTTCCAAGCCTGATTTTAGCCTCCTATTTGAACGCTCAGCTTGAAGGGGCGTGTCTGTGTGAGACTTCAGTGTAAACGCCCACTGCTGTGATTGGCTGACATGTTTGCATATGAAAAAGCCAGCATTACATGTGGAAATCTCTCGAATACTTTTACTGTTTTTACTATTACAGCTATCGAGATTAATGCATCGTGAAAAGTATTGATTAAAGCATTATAGTTGAATCTATTCCATCACATGAAAGGTTGCAGTGATTTGAGCAAATAGAAGACAGTATGTTGATCGTGTGAATGACGTGATGATCACATCATTGCAACGCAATTTTTTCACCAAATAACAATGCAAACACGATGTAAATACAGTAAGAGCTTTGTTGATTTCATAGTGAGTTTTGGCAAGTGTCCAGATAAACTCGCTGTGTGATTCACAGCTTGGGCGATTGGAAAGGGAGCGTTCTTTGATCGCGTTCTGTATATAATTTAATCACAGTTTAAATACAATTATTTTCATCCTACTAAGAGAAACGATGTGAAGTTGATCTTTGAGTCACTGACTTGATTTATGAACAGTATTGAACGATTTTGAGAGAAAGATTATCTGTCTGAACTTGATTACACATCAGAAATCACTGATTACAGATCAGGCATTGGAATAAACATGGTTACTTACGTGTTTGTGGCATTGCTGACAGATCCGGATCGTAAAAGACTGTTTGCAAAGCCTGGGTCAAAATTGTGACTGATTCACCAAATAATCCACAGTGAAATGCACCGAATAGCATACAAACAAATAATGCACTGCTGAGACATTCACATTGTTGAAAAAAAAGAAAGAATAAAAGTTCCTAGCATTAGGATCGTTTGGAAGGTAATGGTATTGATCCCGTGTCGATCTTTTCTCGTTCTCATGTCACTATTCGCTAACACTCCAGTGGGCGGGGCTAAAGACGCGGTGATGTAGACGTAGGCGTTCATATTCTTCTGCAAAGGCGGTCTTTCGCTGCCCTGTGACATCACAAGTCTCCACTTTTGAGATCCTGTTGTTTTCTGGCCTTGGTTTCAATTAAAACAGTTTTTGGCATAACAAGGAAGTTTAGAGTTTTGAAAGTTACAGGGTATTTTTATAGTATAACAAACTCTTAACTGAAAATTTGAATTCTCAGTTCATGACCCCTTTAAGCAAATTTTCAACAAAAAAAAGAAAAGAAAAGAAAAAGGTTTTACAAGATTCAACTAATTTCAGTGTAAAAATAATTTCAAAATAAAAGTCAGTTTAATGTAATTCAAGCTGAAGTGTCTTAAACATCCAAGTGATTGTACCTAAAAAAAAAAATTGTTCTTACAGTGCATGATAATGTCACAATGCCAAACAACATCCTTAATGAAAATTCACACATTCACCTAAGACATCTCAGAAATATAATAACAAACGAATATTCAACTGAGCATATACACAAGTACGTGTCTTCTGTATTTGTCTCCAACACACACACATGGCCTGAGACTGTGCTGTCCACCGCATGGAGAGTTATAGAGTTGCTTTTGATTTGTAGTTAATAATCCGCATCTAGTCAGACAGTGTGCTTGTGTTGTTGTGTGTTTATTTGCTCTGTGATTGGGCGAGGGCTGGAGTGATTACTGTCTCTGCTATCTTCATGCCATGGATGCCCAGGATTAGATTTACCCCATGTGGGTCACACACAGACACACACGGACAGGACAGGTGGCATCAGGTAGATTGATTTTTGTATCGTAATCCTAATGCTGTGCTGGAGTTTATTCGACCTGTTAAAGACGCTACACTAAATCCTCCTCCCTCACGCCAGTCATGCTCTGAATTCTCCTGTATGAACACACATTATTGAGCGCTGCTCATGAGTGTATTGACACTAGACAAAGTTGTGTGACAGATGGTTGATGTTTAGCCCTAAATCTCAGCTTTTTTCCATCACAGCAACTGCTCACTAGTTATTTGTACTGGATTAGATTTAATACCAGATCAATAAGTATGAGTCATTTCTGATTGAATAAACTATGTTTGAAGCCATTGAGAAAAATAGCAAATATATTCACACTTTTTGCACCTTTCAAGGCCACTGCTTTCTACTTGTAAGGTAAATCCAATCTCTTTATAGGGTCCTTTTAAGTGTACATACAGTGGTCACTTCAAGGACACATTTTTGTCATTTATGGTCATGCTATCCTGAATAGAGACCTCCGTGGAGGTCATTGCAATTTGTTTTTCCACTTTTTTTCATCTTTTTTGGTTTGTTTATAATGAAACGCTACACATAAATTAATAATTAAATAAAGTAATAGAGTGTTGAACAAAACGTCCAAATATCAATTTACCGCAGACCTTATTTTACTCGTATAGGCAGAGAAACAAGCGCACAGCAATGCTTCGAATTTGGTGTTAGAAATATATACAGAGCTACCTCAAAAACAGAAGTTCAATGGCATCGCTGTCAAAGAGTAATAAGTTGTTTACTTATTGTAGAGTTAACGAAAGTTATCATGAGCGTTGTAATGTTTGAAACGCATGTCATTCATAAATCCACAAGATCTTACCTTCATGCTGTGGCCAAAATACAATCAAAATGAGTGCAGCGCTGAAAAGGGGCGAGGCTACATACGGTCTACATCGAAAAAAACGAACAATATAGAAACCCATAGGATAATCTCGAGGGAACGACTGGAAAAAATAGTCTTGCTGTCTCTCTCTTGAATCCAACAAGGAAGTGACTTAAACTGCAATTCATCGACTGGCCGCTAGAGACAGGCTCCAAAAGAGAGTCAATCCCATATACCCCCCCATGTTAATATGCCCAACTTTACAGCGGAAAAAAAAATGGTACAAAAATTGGTTTTGGTCTATATAGCTAATTTTGCCCTTCAGGACAACTGTGAGAAGGGTGAATTTTTTTTATAACTCATCCGTTTCAATTATATTAAGCCTTAAAGTTCTGCATAATTAAGGGCGTGGCCACTCGAGTGACAGGTGGATTGGCGCTGATGTCTCTACTAGCCGTTTGTCAGCTGTCTGTTAGCTGTCACGTCACCTCAGCTAATCCTGTCTCTTTGCCCATTTTCGATTATCCGTGAGTGACTCGTGGTGACTCGCTGCCAAAATGGCGACTGCAGGCTCCGCCCACTTTGGGCTTCAAAAATGCTCTTCAGAAACATTACAGGTTACGTCACGGACACTCTACATCCATAGTTTTTTACAGTCTATGACCAAACCACATACTGCTGTAATGTGATGTACCTAGATTAAGTCTTATTTCGTTTAACTGACTTTGTTAAGACTCAAACTTTTTGAAAACAATCCCATATAAATGAATCCTCATTATTTGTTGACAGTTTTGTCCATTTATTTAATATGCCTCCACTCAGTTAATTATAGCTTGTACACACACTGTTCCCTGACTGGCACTTTTGCAAGTTTGCTTTACAGTGTGTTTTCTCTGAAGTGCCTTTGTAATCTCCGTAGGCTGTCTTTGTTCATGTCTAGAGGGTTTGAACGCAAATGGTTTGTTTGTAGCTCAAATTACGGGGGTGGATTTCTGGCATAGGAAATATGTTAATTAATGCAGTCTGGGTTAATGTGCATCGCTTAACATGTGCTAGTGCTTTAGGGGTCATTGTCTCCCTGTTAGGATGTGTCTAATAAAGGGTTGGTTAAGCGTTGGTTAGCTGTGTTAATGTATCTCTGTCTCTGTCTCTTTGAGCCATTAGCTGCCAGTAATTGGCTGGGCTTAATTGCACAAGCCTGATCCCCACGGCAATACAGACAGCGGATGTCCAATCGCACACACACACACACACACACACACACACACACACACACACACACACACACACACACACACACACACACACACACACACACACACACACACACACACACACACACACACACACACACACACACACACATACACACACACACACACACACTGACTGCTTCACTGGTCACTGACACATATTTCCTCCCTCTGTCCATTTGTGTGTGAAAGATAGCATACTAACATACTACTCTCTTACAATCTCTGCAGTATATATTATGTAGACTGTATGGTATGTGTATTTTATGTATGGATATAAAATACCTGGGATGACCAACTATATTTGATGAGATGTACAGTAAACTATACTGCATCCCATAATTCAACGCACTCGACGTCCATTAAGATGAATGAATCTGAAGAAATATTGTGATTGTTACATGGCACACATTAGTATATTTTTCTGGTTAAAAAATATCTAAAAGTACTTTAAACAAGATAAATTTACTTGTGAGGCAACACTGCATACATTTTAAGGCTTGTTTTTCAGACAATATACCGTATCTTTATCAGTATAATCGTTGTTTCTATTTTCTCTTCCTGCACTGTAAGTGCACACTGGTGGTGGTTGAGGAGAGATCCCCTGATATGATCAGAAAGCGCTTTGGGTGTACAGTAGTACATATGAAAGCGCTATATAAATATCTCATTCATTCATTCATTCATTCATTCATTCATTCATTCATTCATTCATTCATTCATTCATTCATTCATTCATTCACTCACTCACTCACTCACTCACTCACTCACTCACTCACTCACTCACTCACTCACTCACTCACTCACTCACTCACTCACTCACTCACTGTCAGATTTCTTCTCTTGATTAAAGTATAAAACTGAAATTTTTCTTGGAGGATATTTTGATATTTACTAAAAAACAAGTCAAAAGTCATTAAACATAAATTGTTATTCTGTAACACCTTTATTGACTAATTAATTATTCCTCCTCTACAAAACTGTATTTAAACACAGCGAGATCATGTGATGATAATGCTGCCTCTAGGGATTTCCAAATTAATCTGGAATTATTAGTAATTAAATCTTTTTTTGACTCATTATTTCATTGGTAAAAGTCAAAAGAAAAACTTTGTATTTGCAATATAAAAACAGATGCCACTCACACGCAAGGTGATGAGGTCATGTGATGACAATGTAGCATACTAGAGTTTGAAGCGTTTATTGCTGCGTTTCATATATATATATTTTTTTTTTCTCTCCTCATAGTAGGAGGCAGTATACAATGTATACTTTCCAGTATGTAATCAGTTGTTAGTATCCTGTCTGAACATAGCAATGCTCTTGCGATGTTGGGACTGTGGTGCTCATGTGTAATGGGTTTTTTGAAGTCAGCTCTGCTCAATGACTTTCTATTCCCCACCCATGAATAAAGTTTTGATCTTTAAGTAACCAGTGGGTCTAATAATGTGAGAAACAGTGACACCTGACCTTTATACAACATGGATCTCTTATGCATATGCAAGAACACAACTGAAACGTATCTATAGCAAAGCAGATTTTGAAAGTGTGCCTTCTGCATAGCAGAGAGTGGCTGAGGGGAGATCGTCTCATATTGATCAGTCTGTGTCTCGCTACACACACCTGCCGTCCCTTATCATCAATATACAGGGCTAATACACCATCAGGTGTAATGAGGATGAATGGGCTGTGTGTGTGTGATGTACACACTCATTTCCCCTTGGGAGAGGACATTTGCCTCTTTACCTGTTAAAGGGAAAATTCACCCAAAATGAAAATTCTGTCATCATTTACTCACCCTCATGTCGGTCCAAACTTTTTGCATGTATGTTTTTCCATCCTGAATTTTACATACAGTGACCAAAACTGCAAAGCTCTGAAAAGAACAAAAACACGATGTTATTTGGTGTCAATAGGAAGACTTAAACTTTTATTTATTTGTTTATTTTTTATTTTATTTCATTTCATTTAAGGATCCAGTGACATTTTTTTTTATTTATTTTATTTTATTTTTATAAATTATTTTTTTGGGATTGTAAGTATTTATGTATGTGTCTAATGTATTTATTTATTTATTTGATTGTATTTATTTATTTATTTATTTATGTTTTCTCTTTTGATTCAAAAGAGTAAAAACATAAATGTAAAAATATTTGTTAAAACAGTTAGTAAAAACATTGTTCAAAAACCAAATAACAGCATACAGGTTTGAAATGACATGAGGATGATTAAATAATGACCTCTTTAGTGAGCATCTACTAACATATCTATCTTCTGTAGTAAATAAATGCAAAGGAGAAACTGAATGACAAATCCAAATATAGAATGATAAATATGCATGTTTAGACAATCAAAATGATCCTTTTTTTCTGACTTTGATCAGATGAAAAACTTGCAGACAAAAAGAAATGATATTGGTTCTCATTGGCATGCAGATATGATTTATTTAACAGCACTAATTGAGACAGGCATCATTAAATAAGACAGGATAAATTGCTTTAATTACGTTATTGTCTTGTCTAACATTGCTGAGTACTAATTACTTTTCATCTGTTGCCACGGCAGCACGGCTCCGATAGCCTCGTTAATCTGTTGCGTTACTTCTCTTTTTTCTGCGGTGAAGCCATCAGTGATTGACGCATGTGATTGACGGATGTGACACTGAAGTGAATGAACAATCCTGAAAGTGACACCCTTCAGAAGAGACAGAGAATGCTTTCCGAGAAGAGAAGGTTTGGCTGCGTTTATTACGCCTAAATCCTTTAATAGAATCTTTCTAGGATAAACTCAGTGACTGATATACGAAAACCACAGGCGTTGGGTTGTTTTTCTGAGTTACGCCTTTGAAATAATCAATACTTATTGCTTTTGGATGGCAAATTCCAGTAAAGAGCGCATATTTATTTTATCAGTCTGTCTGTGGAAAAGTTGTGTTTACTGAATTGAAGTTCAAGGAAAGTTTGTCAGGTTCGCAGCATCAAATCTAAAGATACTCTGAGTTTGTTCAAGCACCAAGAAGAAGATAACTAGATATCACAGAGTACAACAATATATTATGCTTTGTTCTGAGTTGCATTTGTGAATACTTATTTCATTTAGATGGATATAGATTTTAATCAAAACATTTTTACACATTTTCGGCTTTCTTTCTGTGCTTTCAGGCATTCACTGAGACTGCTGTGCTATTGTTTCAATATTTCTTTTACACGCCGGCCTATTATTGTAGTTTAAGGCTGGAAACCCGATGCTGCTTTTAAAAAAAAAGCAGCTGCAGGATGATGTGTGATAGATAGGGTATATACAAATGCTATATAAATAAGTAAGTATTATCTATTTCAGATAGATTCACCCTTAAATAGCACATACAACCAAAACAAACTGGTTGGCTGCCCTTAACCATCACCGTTCTGCTAGCAGGACGCCTAAGTTTACTTCAATATATTACAATTAAATCCTTATCTAATCATGACAAACTATAGATTGTTAATATATATATATACTTTATATATATATATATATATATATATATATATATATATATATATATATTTATCCTCTAAAATATAATTTTATCTTTTTTATCGCCTTTTTTTTACATCACATATTTTAGTAGTTATCAAAAAATTAGGTATCATAAGAAAGCTGTTTTGAAATTGGACGTTGCATTACCATAGAAACTACTCTAATTTCTTTTATCGGGCTCCTCCCCTTTTGGGCGTTGTCATGTTTCATAATTTATGATCAAAACCTTTTCTAATCTTGACAAAACACATATTATCAGAAAGGTCTGAGTCTCAATGT
Organism: Meda fulgida; assembly: GCA_030578275.1. NCBI lineage: Eukaryota > Metazoa > Chordata > Actinopteri > Cypriniformes > Leuciscidae > Meda > Meda fulgida. The sequence goes on from CM060628.1 coordinate 5,070,635, forward strand.
TCCATATTTTGTGACAGAAGTGATTTTTGGACAGAAATTGATAATTTGTTTTATGGCAGAATGCATACAATTAAATTCAATGGAAAGTATGTAAAATCTCATGGGAACTTACATTTTTGTGATATCAACTACAAATTTGGAACACAACTTGGTTAGGCTTGATTTTATAGTAATTTTAGAGTGAAACAATTTTTGTAAAATATATAAAAAATATTAAGTACAGTATATTTGATTTACTGTCAATTTAAACTTCCATAACTTTTTCATACTTTCATTTCAGCGATAATCTGTTGAGTGTTTTCTTTAAAACAAGACCAAACTTAGGTCTATATTCCAAAGCATTCTTATTACAACCATTTAAATTTGAATAGTGCAGTTTAACGTTCTCAAAAAGGGGGATGACAGTTTTAAAGTGTTGGTCAGAGGGAGAGCTTCTGTTGCAGCTGCTCATCCACGAAGTGAATCTCCCGTTCCAGCACATCCCAGTGGTGTTCTATTGCATTGAGATCTGGTGACTGTGGAGGCCATTTGAGAATAGTCTCATTGTCATGTTCAAGAAACCAGTTTGAGATGATTTGAGCTCTGTGACATGCTGTGTTATCCTGCTGGAAGTAGCCATCAGAAGGTACACACTGTGGTCATAAAGAGATGGACATGTTCAGCAGATGCTTATTGGTGCTAAGAGGCCCAAAGTGTGCCAAGAAAACATCCTCCACACCATTACTCCACCAGCAGCCTGAACCACTGATACAAGGCAGGATGGCTCCATTATGTTGTTAATGCCAAATTTTGACCCTGTCATCTGAAATCGAGACTAATGTTTTTCCCAATCTTCTATTGTCCGTTTTGTTGAGCCCATGTGAACTGGAGCTTCAGTTTCCTGTTCTTATCTGACAGGAGTGGCACCGGAGTGTTTTCTGCTTCTGTATCAAGGTTTTGAGCGTTCAGAGATGCTCTTCTGCAGACCTCGGTTGTAACCAGTGTATATTTGAGTTACTGTTGCCTTTCTATCAGCTGAACCAGTCTGGCTTTTCTCCTCTGACCTCTGGCATCAACCAGGCATTTTCACCCACAGAACTGACGCTCACTGGATATTTTCTCTTTTTCAGACCATTCTCTGTAAATGGTTGTTCGTGAAAATCCCAGTAGATCAGCAGTTTCTGAAATACTCAGACCAGCCCGTCTGGCACCAACAACCATGATGCGTTCAAAGTCACTTAAATCATCTTTCTTCCTCATTCTGATGCTCAGTTTGGACTTCAGCAGATCGTCTTGTCCATGTCTACATGCTTAAATTGCTGCCACGTGATTGGCTGATTACTGTAGATACATAAGCAATGCTTTTTCAGCATTGAATGAAATATTTATAATTAACTATCCGGCATCTTGGATATAGTTTTTTCTCAGAGCTTGTGCATTCTCCACAAAACTTTAGAAACAAAACAAGTCTCATCCTCTATGGCTATCTCACTTCCTATCGTCTTATCCTAAGTTAATTTCTGACCCCTCATTTCTTTTAACTGAAATTTCCTCGATCTATTTGTCTCTCTGATTTGTTTGTCGAGCACAGAAGTGCTGCAGTTTGTAAAAGCGGTGTAAACGCAGTAAAACACATCAGTCCCATTATCATGAGACAACAGTGGACTGATGCTGCGCCGTCCCCTTCGCACCGCTCTGGGAAATTGAAGCCATAAATTCTTTCCTCCTCAGACTCTCTCTTTCTCCGTCTCTGTTTCAGTCCCTGTGATCTCTGTTATTTGTAGAACAGATAAGATTCGAGTATGTGGCGGAGAGCTTGTAGAGCTGTTGGCTGTACAGAAGCCTGAATCTGGAGACCATCAGGATCAATTGCCTCGATAGAGATCAGCCTCGGGTCGGGTCTGCTTACTTTCCTAAATTAAAGTGCATAGTACTTTTTTATATAAACTGTTTTTGTTATTTAAAGTTAAACAACATTTTTTCCACATTTCTTTATGCTTATTTACTTTTGTATGCTTTTGACTTTGCGGTGAAGCACGACCCAGAAATGTTTTAAACTGGTTACGTGAGATTCACCCTTTTAGAACAATCTCCTATTTTTGGGATTATCCTGGATTGTCGTGCTTGTGGAACGTAACATGTAAACCACTCTTGGATAAATGAATCAAGGTCTCAGTCCTACTGTATTAATATCTCTTTTTCTTTAGAGGGTTAGTATATTTTAATCATCTCTGGTTGTATAAAATAATAGTTGCCCTTTAAAAAAAGAAATTTTGAGGTAGTAAAAAACAAAAATGATTGGAGTAGGTTTTACAAGAAAAATCAAATTTCCGTTTTTCAAAATTTCATGATAATTTGTGTTACTTGCCATTTCTTGGTAATTATTTGTGAAATATATGCACTGTAAAAAAAATGTTTTAAACAATTTACTTGAGAAGCAAAATTGTGATATTTATATATAAACTAAACTAAATTTTATATAAATAAAAACATGTTTTTTTTCCAATTGGAAAGAAAAAAATGATTCATATAAATTCAAGGTATATATTCTCTGATAACAAAATTTCAAAGTTTACATGGTTTGGTTTCGAAATGGTTAAGCATGTTTATTTTATTTTAATTTTTTTACTGGATGACATGCCAAAAATACTAATGAATATTTTATTTAGTGTAAAAGTGATTTGCAGGGTTGTCTTTTTGTTTTGTAACAATTGAGCTATTTCACGATAAACTTTTAACCCTCAATGAAGGCATTTTGGAATCACTTCTTTTTTGGATCAGTTTTAATTACACTGACATTGGATGAGAATTTCTGGCATTAAATGTGGCATGTAAATGCTTAAATGTTGCCAATGACAATTAATGTAAATAGATGAAAAGCACATTGGCAGGTTTTCTGCTTTCTAATTTGAGTCATTTATATTTAACTATGAATGTATGATGCTTAACAGCAGTCTGGTCTTGTTCAGGTACAGTATGACAGTTCTAGTCTGTAGAGACATTGAACACAGATGGGAGTGATGTCATTCAGAGACTGGTGAGCTGTGTGACGCATAAGAGAGGTTGATGCCAGAGTATGCAGGTTTGAATCTGGCCTGCGTCATCATGTCCTGATGTCATTTCCCATTCTACATAATACATAAAAACAGATTGAGAGATTCAGATTATGTGAGGATTAATGGGGGTTTGTGCCACTGTTAGAAACACAGGGAGGTTTTTTTTGCAGCCATCTGTGTATAGTATATAAAAATGTATTATTTCTTTGCATAGACCATAAAATGAGAAATTCAAGTTGTATAAAGACAGCTCTCTGAGTGTTTGGCATGGTAATGGGTATAACAATGTTGTGAGCAAGTAAGACATGCTGCTGCTGTACAATATAGCACACATAAATTACCCGTTGCAGATCTATACAGGTGGAGCTGGGGAAGGTGGAGGGTTTCTGAAAGGGCGCTGTTTAAGTTTAATTAATTTTATTTTTTCTTAACAATGTATATGAACATACACAAAATATAAATGTTTGTATTTGACTGTTGTATTAGATGAACAGTATGTGCACTTTAAAAATGATCACCGCAGCAGTAATCATTTCTGTTTTAGGCACAAGGACACAATGTCATTTTTAATGTGTGATTCTGACTGTGAAACTTATATCTGGCTCAATGATAATTTGTTCAATCATGTGATAAAATCATTTAATACGACACCTACGTTCATCTTCTTAAAATATCTCAAGGAAATTTAGATTTGGCTGTGTTTATAAATGAAAGTAAATACATAAAATTATTTTTATTTTAACTTTATTTTATTCTGATTTAAATTATTAAAAAAAATTGTTTTTTTCTGTTTAATTGTCATGGTAATAACGTCACAATTAGAAAAAAATATTATCTTTATTGTCCTAAAATAATATACTATATGGTGAAGTTAAACATCATATATGGTGAACTATATGGTGAACTATATGGTGAAGTTCAACTATATGGTGAGTTAAAGTTAAGCAAAATGTCTAGAGTCCGAGGAGTCCTTCTTAAATGTTCAGCACTTGCTTAAGTTAAATCAGCTGACAGGACACTTTGGCTTTGAAACAGGGAATCAGTGAAGGAGATACTGTAAAGAGTCTGTCATGGTACTTGAGTTATGTGTCATGCTAAAAATAGCTGTTAGGTCTTTACTCAAAAGCAGTGAAGAGGTGATTTTTCATGAAATGTTATTATCGATGGTAGTATTGATCTTCTTGACATGTCGAGACACTCTATCTTTGGAGTGTTCACATGTTAAAGCAAGACCACCTGCACTCATTTTTTTCTGCTCTATTCTGACTCACTAATCTAGAAATAAATAGGAAACCCACCAGCTTTGAATGATTCATTCTTTTGTTTGTTGTCTTTCATTCCCAGCACCCCCTGCTCTCAAGCTGTCTGTGAACGAGACGTACGTGGTGGACCCAGGCCAAGACGTCACGCTGTCGTGCGAGGTAACGGCTGGGTTCCCTACGCCTACGGTCACATGGTCTCGGTACCCTGGGTCTCTCCCTGAGCGGTCCGTGATCCGAGGTGGATCCCTCAATCTCTGGTCCGTCAATCCCGCTGATGCCGGCATCTACAACTGCACAGCCTTCAACAATGTGGGAAACCCAGCCAGAAGAACCGTCAACCTCCTTGTGAGATGTAAGTGTGCTTGATTGTACACATGTGCATTGCAATTTGAGTTTGAATTTCGAAGAAAGTAGAATTCAAATAGATGGATGGATGGATGGATGGATGGATGGATGGATGGATGGATGTGGATAGTGGCAGAACACTTGTTGAGCTGAATTTCTTTAAATTACAATTCAGTAAATTCTCCTTTCTGTCATTCCAATTCAAACTGTAATTCAACCTCTTGTGTGTGTGGCCAATTCAATTCAGATTCACACTCATGAACTGAGTGCGCGACAATTCTTCAGTACTGAACTTCACACAACCCTGGTCTTTATTTCTGTGCTTCTGTTTGGTGGCACAGTAATGACCTCACTTTAACGGCTGAAATATTAGTTAAATCTCAAGCTATCAGATTCAATTTAAGTTTACATATTCCTCAGAGCGCTTGATTGACACGCATTTGAACGAGTTATGACTTCCCGTCTGTCTCACGCTTAGCAGAAAATTTGCAGAGCTAGATTCCTTCATATGCGTGGGAGCGTGTGTGTATGTGGCGTGAGCGTAAGTTAGCGGTTGAACTGTAATTAGCTCTCTTGGCAGTGTGTGGTTGTGTTAAACTCCTCAAGCCGTGAGGGTGATTCAGGAACGGCTGCCGTAACGCCTGCCGTTCATCAGGGCCAGGAGCTATTCTTAGCCTCTTTAATCATTTTTATTTACTCCCAATTAATTTGAGAGGAATGGAGGTAATTAGCAGTAGAATGGTCTTATTTCGTAATGCGCGGGTTGCACACTGGATCCATCTCTGTTGATGGTAATGAGCTCGCTTTGTGTCAAACAGACACGCAGGTGCCGCAGACGCTTGAGCTCAGCCAATCATCCAGGTAAGGCACCCGTCTGTTGAAATGAACATATGGCGCTGAAGTTTTTGTCTCCACCTGCAGGGTCGTTTTTCATACTGTCAGAGCATAAACTCGCGGCTAAGCTGTTATAGTTATAAATTGTGCTTCAGTACTAACAAATTACAGCATTAAGACTTGGCTGGGTTTGTGATGCTGCCTTCGAGCTCATTATTTTCATCTTTAAAAGCAGTTTATGACCGAGTCATTATTTTTATCATGCAAATTGCGCTTTTTTTCTTCATGATTACATGCACTTGTGGTGAAGCAGACCTCTGAGATGGTTTCGCCTTAATATGATACTGGAAAGCTGATACTGGAAGGCAGGGCTGTATTAATATTCTTAAACATTGGGTCTGTTCTATGTGTAAATTTTAATGGATTAAACTTTTGAAATTAATAAATTTTAAACCGCTTCCATAAAAAAATTATCACAACTTTTAACGGTAAAAGACTGTAAAAATGCTATAGTGAAAAACTGTTAATTGGTCAACAGAAATGTTCCGTACTATATACAGTGAATAACAATGATACTGTAGATCTAACCATAAATTACCGTTACATTTACAGGTTTTGGAAGTGAAAAAGAACAAGTCATTTTATAATTTACAGTGAGAAATAGTAAATTGACATTCCCACAATTCCGTTCCTGACACTTCACATTTGATGCATTTTTGTTGAAATAACTGTTTTTCCATAGTTTTTCTAATTAGTTATATACATTAGGCTTTTATGTTACGTTTAATGTTGTTAAATTAATGTTTATTGCATTTTTAAAATTTCATGTGTGTTACCATGATGATGTTTAGTATTTGTGTGAATGACACTGTGCAGCTTCTATATTAGTATTAACTTTCTCTATTTGTGAATAAGCTGTTTGTGATGAGCTTTGATTGATCATGTGACTCCATCACCACTGTGGTGGTTGTCAGTGTATTACAATGGTACAAAACAGATATTAGTTCTTCAATAGATAGGTAAATTAACATTTTATCAGATAAAGAAATACTTTTTTTTTTTTTTTTTTTTTACTTTAAATTTAAGATAAGCCTGTAAAACCTAAAATGTTGCTTCCAGATTTTTTACGTCACATTTCTGGCAACCACAGCTGGCTTTTTTTTTTTTTTTTTCATATTTCTATGATTGGGTGTAGTCATAATAACCCAAATGCTTCTTTTCCATTTTGTTCACGTCAGCTTTTTTCGCTCTATCCTTTAGCCATGAAGAACTTAACGTTCCAGATCACGCCGGACTCCAACAAAGACAGTGAGAGCATCCAGATGGGCCGAGACCTCAAACTGTCCTGTCACGTTGATGCCCAGCCTCAGGACAAGGTGAACTACACCTGGTACAAGAACGGAGTTCTCATAATCCCCACCGACACTCTCATCGTGCTGCGCAGTGACCCAGACATGCCGCCTGGTACCAGCAGCCTGGAAATCGTGGACATGAAGTTCAGAGATCAGGCCACCTACAGCTGCGTGGCCAACTTCCCCGGGAGCAGCGTTCCTGAACTGCGAGTAGACGTGAACATCACGCAGAGCAGCGGTGAGAGTGATTGCAATACTAAAGACACGCAGGGTTTTACGGCCTCAGAGCTTTAGCAACTCACTTGTTGTGCTCGTACTGTGAAATGGCCCTTTGACCTGGTGCCTTCTGCATGTTGCTGATGATGTTGTTTGCTTGTTAAAAGGTGATTTTCTTTGCTTACAAATATGAAATACCCCATGAAATGGTTTGATGAGTGTATGGTTTCTTCCCAGTGTATTTCCTATTGAAAAAGCATGTTGGGACATTGCGAAAAATATATTGTAAATATAAAATGTATAAAAAGGGACTGCTTTTAGTAAATATAATGGCCATCCATCCATCCGTCCGTCCATCCGTCTGTCTGTCGTTCTCTCTATCCTCCATCTTAGCAACTGCAAGTGTTCAAACTAAGACTCATTACTTTCAAACTTTCACACACTGAGAGCTTATCTTGACAAGTGTTTATTTTCCAGGTGTCAGATCATTTTTTTTTTAATTATCTACCATTGTGGGTTATGCTGAATGCTGAGCATTATGGTCAGATAGCAAGCCTAACATGTTTTGAAAATTAAAAATAAATGTGACCTCTTTTGCCATCTTTATATATATTTAAACAAAACTGCACAATGCTTTGTCTGCTTCCATAAAACATATTGCAGTAATTCATCTAATAATTGGTTAGTTAGCAGTGAGTTTTTACTATGTTAAAGACTTGTTTGTTCGAACGCTGGAATGCTTTAAAGTTTTATGGGAGATAAAGCAGTGTGCTGGTTTTTACATCATTTTTGTTTATCTATTTATTTTTGCCATTGATAAAGACAGAAAGACTACAATTACAATTAGTCACAAATATTTTACAACTATGTTTATTGATTTTTTTTTCTCACCGCTATCAAAGAGGTTAAACGGGTCTGTATGCCTCAGGGGTAAACCGTGATAATATTGGAATGGCCATTCTGTTCGGTTGATGGTAGTAAACTGTTGAATTCTGGGAAATTCAGATGCCCTCATGCATTTGAGTCCTCTCTGATCTGCTCTCTCTCATCTCAGCAGGAAGCTGTTTTTTCTGAGTTCCTCTTCTTTTTTTGTTCTTGAAGTTTCGACCTTCTCTGGAGTCTCTCTGTGTTTTTGACTGCAGTACCTGACATGATCAATCGCATCATCTGACACTCTCTTGATCTCTCGTGTTTGTGATCTTTCTCTCCTTTTGTTTGAAGTCTGTCCATCCCTGGATGATCATTAATTTGTATATTTTTTACCTTTGTGTTTTGGTGGTGGTCCAGTAGGTTTCACACAGTAGCTACCTAAAAAAGTAGTTGATTCTCTCTATTTGTAATAGATTTTTTTATTGCATCACATTATTCATCTCTTTCATGTGGTGTTGGCCTGATAGACAATTGACAAGAAAAAAGTGGCAAAAAAAGTGGCAAGACTTTTTTTGTACATTTTCCCCCATTTATTTGTTGTCCATTGATTTTTCTTGTACATAACTATTATTTCATGTAATAATATTACGATCTCTTCTCCTTTTCCAGTCGTTCCCCCTGTTCTGATCGTGCCAGTCGGAGGGGGTGTGGTCAATGTCAGTGAGGGCGGCACTGCAGATCTTGTGTGTTTGGTCGAAGGTAAGCCCCGCCCACCCGTTCTTTGGTCTCGTGCCAACAAGGACCTGCCCATGCCATCAGGGGATTGGGTGGTGGAAACACGCGATGGACGCTTGCGCCTGACCAATGTGTCGCGGGACATGATGGGAGCGTACCGCTGCCAAACCGCACCTTACAACGGCCTAAACATCAAACGCCGACAGGGTCAGGTGCAGCTCAACGTAGAGTGTAAGTCTTTCAAATGACTAACTGACTAAATTACAAATTGATAGCTAAAGCTATAAGAAGCTAGCTACATTGAAACTATTTTAAAGTATAGTGAGTAAATAGCAATTTCCATCCAATATCCTGTATTCTACTCAAAAGAAGTAAAATGGGTTGTGAACAATGTTGCATGTTTATGTAGGTTGGTTTGTTGTTTTAGTCCTCTCCCTACATTGCACAGGACTAATACTATACTAAATGTTATATAGCAGTTTTAACAGTAATCGCTTAAGGGATTTAGGGCCCTATTTTAATGAACTAAGCAAACACGGCGCAAGTGCACTTACGGCGTGTCCGAATACAGTTTTGCTAGTGTAACGACGGGATAATGGTTGGCCCACCCGGCGCATGGTCTAAAAAGGTTGTCTCTATTCTTTTTGGGTGTGTTTTAGGCGTAACATGCAAAAAAACAATCAGAGTGTCATCTCCCATTCCCTTTAATATTACTAACATGCTCTTTAATTAAAAAAAAAAAAAAAAAAATACTGCACCATTGACTTTTGACCAGGTTTCAGTTGGTCAATGGCGCAGTCTATATCAGTTGCTTCAAAATAGCAACGCACCAACATTGCGCCTGAACACACCTAGTTTTCAGACCAGAACGCCCGTGGGTGCAAATGGGCACAAATGCATTTGCTATTTAAACAACGTGGCGCAGGACGTGAAAATGATAATTTTCAGCGTCAGGCTGAAACTAGCAACAAACCCTTGAATCACGCCTGGCTCCGCATTGCGCCGGGTGTATGATAGGGCCCTTTAAAAGTAAGTAGTGAGTAAATAGCACTTTCCATCCAATATCCTGTATTCTAATTTGTCTGATTTGATAAAAGATTGCAGAAGTAAAATGGGTTGTGAACAATGTGGCATGTTTTTGTGGGTTGACTTGTTGTTTTAGTCCTCCCCCTACATTGCACAGGACTTATACTATCAAATGTTACATAGCTTTATAGCAGTTTTAACAGTAAACGCTTAAGGGATTTATATATAAAGGTTTAACACTTACAGGTTCTCCAATGTGTTCATAGGAAGTCCCTCTCTAGCCTTTCTATAAGATCACAGAAGGAAATGATTTGGCCATTGGACACATCACATGTTATTTCTCATTTGACAGTTTTGGACAAACCCCAGTGCATCAACAGCACTCCTGTGCCCGCATGAGAAAGGACATCTGCGGTAATGAAGTCTATCGTGAAATTGTCTCAATCGATGGCGGTGATTAGATTTAATTTGGTGCCACACATTCTAATGTGATTTTAATCTTGATTGTAATGCGATCCACTGACTGATGATAGATTGTGTCTCCGAACGCACAACCGAACCAGCCAAAGTGACACACGTTTTCCATTAAGACCCAATGGGCCATTATCAATGATTTTGATCCAGCTATTTTTAGATGCAGCTTTTCAGGGCATCGGGAGTGTTTTTAATGCATTCAGAGTTTTCATAATGCATTATGAAGCCCGCGTGGGGCGCGTTTTGTAAGTGCCAGACTAAAAAGCCTTGAATTCATTAGCGTTCTAGCTGCGCAAAACCACACAAAAGACAGATGGGCTAAACCCTGAACCACTCAATGCACATCAGCCCTTTTCACATGAGCCATTAGCGGAGCAAAGCACTCTGTGCTCTCATAATAGATCCTGTGTTTGTGTTGCTTCAAAATGCAACATGTGATTACAGGACGATGCTGAATTTCAGTGTGTCTCGGTTCACTGCACAGGAGGAGTATCTGTCCGTGAGCATCACATAATGCAAAGAGCTTTTTGGAGCTGTGGCATGGTGGCCGGAAAAACCGGTTGCTGGTTCAGGCCATGAACCATTACCATTGTCAAGTCAAGTCACCTTCATTTATATAGTGCTTTATACAATACAGATTGTTTCAAAACAGTCTTACTGTAACAAATAAAATGTTGCAGCCTTAATTTTTTAAGTACAATTAACTTAGTTGTTTAAGTCATTTCAACTTAAATTACATTAAACTGACCTAAAAAAACCGAGTTGAATCTTGTATAACTTATAAAAAAGTTGAAATTTGCTTAACTTATTATGATGAGTGAAAGCAATGTAAAAACATACGTGGTCATAACTCATTGATCATAATTTTTTTTTTTTACAGTGGCAGTAATAAAAAGGAAAATAGCAGAATCAATGATGCGAACTGGATCAAACATGAGACAAATTCAAATTCTGCTGTGAAGCAGCTCTAAAAAAGGCATTTGTTTTGTTATTCAGCTCGTGTTGATTCAGTTCTGTTCAATAACTGTGTATAGAGCTATAGAGAATGTGAAGCTGACGTCACGCCGCTTTGAGTTCTGTCTTGTTTCGACGCCATATTTGGAGGATCTCTGCCTTTCTGCTAGGGAGTTTAAGGCAGTATTTTGAATTCAATGTCAGTCATACTGCATCAAGAAATTCCATAGTAACTCACATCATCGTTCTAGGAGAAACTGAACAATATAATACGTTTTTTCGCCTTTTCTATGTGTAAAAACACTTAGAGAAGCAGATTGAAAGGGTTACGAGAAGACACCGGACAGAAAATCTATTAATAATTTCACTGACTATCCCTCAATAATAATAAAAAAGTTTTGTATTTTGTTTGATTTAACATTATTTTTGTGAGTATGACTCTCTTAGTTTGTCGGCTTGTGAATTATCAGAACTTTTTTTCAGCCACTGCAAAACTGTTCACAAGATTTGATTGTTGAAATAAATATATCAAAAATGTGTGTCTGTGTCTGTCTGCTGAATGTGACCCACAATCTCTAATTCCCCTACGTGGCCATGGGAAAGTCAATATTAACAATGACAACCATAAAAGCTTCAGTTGCATTTAAATGTTTGATAAGGGCGATCCTCTTAAGATGGAGGCACCGGCCAAGCATGCAATGCGGCGTGACGTAGCTTCACATTCTCTATAAGCAGCTCTACAGAAGACAATAGTTTTGCTATTCAGCTCAAGTCAGGTCAGCGTTGATCTAGTTTAATTCAAATACGTCAATGAAACTAATTCGATTCAAGATTTGTTCTCATCTGATTGTGTCAGTGGAGTCAAATTATTACAAAATTTACTGAATATTCAGTGTCTTTTAAACCCCAAACTGAGCAAACAGTGACAAAGAACCCAAACTCCATTAGGTGACGGAAATGGAGAAAAAACCTTGATGAACGTCAAATGAACGAACATGGTGTGATTTATGAATGCAGGCTGCTGAAAGTCAGATTGTGGATTGTATTGTATTATATTAAGCACTATAAAGGTGACTTAACTGATATTATTCAAACACATGGCATTGAACTCAATGAAATTATTTCAGGAGATCTGAGCATGCATACAAATAATTACAAAGAAACAATAAGTAAAACATTCAATTAAACCTGATTTCTTTTTCTAGTCTGCTAATCTTTGTTTTATTTACAATAATAAAAAAAAATCACTAGCTAAGTTTTCATCTAAAGTTGTGAATTTAACTTGTGCACAAAATCGCAATATTGCATAAAACATTTGCTAATAAAGCACGGTTTCCATCCCATGTGTTAAAAAAGAGCAAAACCATAATTTCCTGGGAAACTTGCACAAAATATGACAAAAATGATGCAATAAACACTGTCGTCAGATGTGTGGTGTTTGGGACCGCAGTCGTGTGAGAGTTCTGGGAGGTAATTATACCAAACCATTTTGATGACAGACTTTCGCTCAGGCATTTCAGAACGACCAAACCAACATTTGAGACGCTGTGCAATGGGATTGGTCCGCTGGTTAGTCCAGTTATCAATGTTGAGGCAAAGCCATAGCCAGTGTATTAAAGACTTGTATAAATGTGTCTCCTATGCTAGCAAACTCATTTCGATTTAGATTTTATTTTTATTGATCAGATGCTGTTTTGTTATCATATTCTGTGTAACAGGGGTTGTTTCAGTATGTCTTTTTTCCATCTGGCAGACGGCGTTTAGTTAAACGAGTTTGTCTCAGGTGAGCGGAGCATGTCATTGCTCGGCCTGTGATCAATTATGATAAAGGATGACAACAGCTACGTGATTTATACTGTTATTAAACAGCGCAGTCAATGAATCTGCACAGCCAGTGCAATCACAGACAAAGTATAAATGTTGTGCATGTGACTTAAACACAATATATACCCAACAAATGTAACGCAGAGCATGCTGTGAGCAAATTGAGGAGTTCTTTGGAAGGATTTATGGCCTGAGAAACCCCAGAATGCTGTGTTTCAGCTTAAATGAGTGAAAGCTTCATTAAGAGCTCGTATGAATCACCCTCTTCCCCACTCATCTAGTCTATCTGACATTCTCAGTCCCTTTGTTTCTATCCTCCGTCAATATCGCTGGTGTAACGGGCCCGGCTAATGCGGAGTATGGCGGGATGGAGGCAGTTTAGAGCCCACCGCTGTGCTTCGTCTCACGGCAGGTCTGATTTATGAGCCAGGTGGCTTTGCTCGTCTCTCTGGAGCTGAAGACAGGGGATGCTGTCTAGCACACAATCCCGGAGAGACAGACAGCATCTGGAACGGAACCGCATTGAGAGGCTAGCTGGCTGAATCTCACCAAACCCGCCAGGAACAATCTCATTCTATTTGTTTTTATGGGGGAAAAAAACACACATACAATTGTACATTAAATAAATTGTAAAGCCTTTGTATTATGGAAGTATTTCTTGCATGCATATTTAGATAAAATATGAAAATATTACTATTTAAAATATACATTTTATTTAAAAAACATTTTTTAATGTGGATTATTAATATTAAAATGTATTAAATACCTTTGCATTTAAACATTTAATTATTACAAATATTTATTATTATAAAAAAATAGAAAAAAAAATACTTTGTGACAGTAATGAGAACAAATTCCGGATTCACATTGAAAAAAATTCCAATGATTTTTTCAAGCAAACATTTTTTGCAGATGATTTGACTGAATAATTTTGGTCATGAAATATCAATGCAGTATCCCCCTTATAACTTTCAGTCGTCAATGAGAGAAAGCAGTTTTCACTTTTTCTATTCATTTTATTATCATGCTCACATCAGTAGCTACGTTTACATGCACACCTTGTGTTAAAATCAGAAGTAATTCTTTCCAGTTGATGAATCCGAGCGTAGTGTTTACATGAACGCTAAATAAAGTGATCGGGTTGATTAGCGTGTTTATGGTTATATGTAAAATAGGGTTAGGGTTCATGCACACACTGCACGAATATACAGATTTTTCCGCTGTTTGCGCATACTATTCTCCTACATCACTTCTTTTCTTTGTTTTAAGGAGCAGACGTAGGGCCATATTTACTAAACTGGACAAATTGGCATGAAAGCGCAAAACCAAAAAGCACAGATGGGAGTGAAATTTTCTACACGTGATCTACTGACGACATGAAAATTAAAGAACACACACTCAGCCAGATCATTAGCCTGGTTAAAACCAGACCCTTCTCAGTCGTATCTGAGTTAGGGTCTGGGGAAGCTTCATTCACAGCTCATTTCCAGCGGGGCGTCACCAACGGACGTCGCTCAAATGCCTCTGTGTGCAATTGGATAGACCTAAAACCGATCAGATCGATCGTCATCGCGTAAAGCCCGCCTCAACCTTTGTGATTGGTGCCTCGATTTGGAAATATTGGAAATGTGCTTGAATGGGCTCTTCGCCAGACTTACTTGCAGATGAAATCTAAATTTGCCGTAAGTTCGTCTGGGTTTTCCCTGGCCACCAGATCATTTAATGACCAACGCAATCTACGAAGAGCAGTGCGAGATTGAGTCTGGTTTTAGACATGGTTGTTTGAGTGTCGAATAATGCCGCAAATACCAGTAAATTGACGAGCACAAACCTTAGAAAATTGCATTGCATGATTCATTTAAATTCTCTCCTCCCATAAATGTTGTGTCTGAAAGGCAAACTTCAAATGCATATATAATAAGGTCAGCCTCAAAAATACCCTGTCCATGCCTTTTCAGCGCTATTTTTCCATTGCATGTCTTTAGCAAATTCTGACAGTATTTTTTTAACTCCAAAAGAAGGTTTGCGTTGGCGCACACTGTTAGTAAATCTGGCCCTTAATATTTATCAATTTTGTTTGCTAGTTAGGAGACAACGGGCATATGAACCGCTGTGCCTCGCTGCTTATATTAATTATTATATTATAATTATTAATTATAATATTAAGCAGTAAAAACCTTTTCCTGAGCCCAAAACTGTGGATGAGAGTCCGAAACAAGGACTGGTGGGAAGTTGTCCTGCTCCACTTCACAGACGATGACTAGAAGGAAAATATTAGAATGACACAACAGTCACTTTATTCAACAACAACAACAGCTTGTTCCACGTGTCATACGCCATTGCGCCATTTCTACGTCTTTGCACATACGCAGTACAGTTTCGATTTCAATTCGATCTGAATTATATTTGAATCAGATTGGGCCAATTCAGTCCGATTGACGTGGTTACATGTGACTTTTTATCCTGACTGCGCTACCAGTCTGATTACAGTAGAATTATTAGGGTCCGTGTAAACACAGCTGTTGTTGGGTGGCTGAAGCCCGTCAAGTTTTGACTACAGACATTTGTCCTCTCGCACGAGACGGATGATTATAGTTTGATTATGGGAGCTGTTGTGTTGTGAAATAATAAGTCTGGTGAAAACTTCATTATGGATATAGATTATTATGGAATAGAGGAGAGGAAATCACCTCTTTCTGTTATGTTTAGATAAACGTTTGCCATAAACTGCTTTGAAATGCAACACTGATGATCGCCCTGTCACATCAAGAGAATTTCTACTGCTATATACAGTATTATTCATGGCACCTTTTGTAATGCATTTCACAACTTCACTTTTCTTTCTGTCTTGTCTGTTTTTCTTGCTTTCTTTCCTCACCATGTTCACATGTTTTCAATGTAAACATCAATACAAATAATCAGTAAAATGGAAATAAACTCAGAAGGTCCAACAAAATATCATATGAGCTCTTTTATTAATTTCATTATACATAATGAATATGCATAATGTATAAGTTCATGCATTCCATGGAAATTGAACTCATGACCCTGGAGTTGCTATCGCCACTGCTCTACTGTATTTTCTATTAATTTTCTATGCAAGTTGTTAGCAAAATTTTGGACATGCTTAGAACATTTCTAGAAATGAATGTTAAGTAAAAATCAAAATTGTATAAAATCAGTATTATAATAAATGCAAAATGATTTTGTGCGATATGAGGGGTGCAGTCAAATACTATGTTTTTGTTGTTGACAATGAAAATTATTTAATAATTAAAGGTAGTTTTTTTTTTTTTTTTTTTTTACTACAAAGAATCGTGCCACTTATGGAGTGGTTTGGCTGGAGTGCCAGTTTCTCTCCCACGCTGTTTGTTTTCTTTGTCTCAAATCCAAATCTCAAATCACAGAACCTTGTGGGAATTTTAAATGGGTTTCATTGTGATCATTTTGGCAGTGTTGAATCAGAGTGAACACGAGTCAGTGAAATCAGATTTGACCCTGTCTGCTTCCTTAATACACAAACCTTGTCTTACTGTGTCTATTTGTCAAGAGACAAACAATGGAAATGTTTGTCTTTGTTTAATCTTGTTTATTGTTTAATTTTTCATCACCATGTGATACCTTGCTCTGCCTCCTACACAACTTTCCTTTTTCAACTGACGTCACCCAGTCAATTTGAGACACCATTCACAACCCAATTCACTTCTGTAATCTGACGTATTTTCCAAGTGAAACAGGAACGTTTTTTTTTTTTTTTTATCCAACAGGGATTGGTTGGATCGTGTGAAATGTGTATGATAATCGTTTTGGGAAAGGTGTATTTTTGATGTCTATTTCACAGGGCTCTCTATTGAAGATAACCTACTGTACAACCAAAGAGTTTGTAAATCAGTCTGAAGCTAATAAGGTTTTTTTTTATTAATTTGTCATTGAAATCATTGAATTGAAGTTCATAGAGTTAATTACACCTTGATGCTTTGTCACAGTCTCCACACATTATTAGTTACAGTAATGCACTGTTGATGTATGCGTGAGGTGCTGTGTTGCTAATTTGCAGTCTCATCACTCCATACATGCAGAGTGTCTAACCAGATCCTGGTAGACTGTAATTAGTCACTAGCTATAGCACACTATAGATTGATTCCATGCAATTATCTGAGACAATGTTGACCCCTTCTTATTGATTCGGGTAGTAGCTTGCAATCTGTCATCTGAACGTTGTCGGCATGTGCGATTGGATTCATGCAATGTGTCCTAAGTGCTGGGGTGCTGTTTATGTGGGGCTTCGTTTCCAGGAAAAATCTTGAGTGGTCAGTTCAATGAATGTTCTTTTTCTTAAATTGACTTTCTTCTTGCTAGTGAATAAAAAGCAATGCTATTTGAGAAACTTCCTCTGAAGAAATAGAGTTTTACCAAAGTGAACATCTTTAAAATTGTAATAGTCTTTTTTGTTTGCCAGAATTTCAGCACAGCAGGCCAAAATAGATGCAATGGATGAGAAATGACTGCTAAACTATAACTGGGCACAAATTATGCAGCATAAAATGTAGATGAATAATATTGTTTTTCTCTCCACCAGACCCTCCGGTTGTGGATCCAGTCCTGCTGGATGTACGTTCTCAAACGTCCTCGACAGTCACTCTCCGCTGTGTGGTTCTCAAGTCCAATCCAAACCGAATAGCCAACGCCCGCTGGTACCGTAATACGATGCCCATCCGGACCCCTCCGGTGGACCCTCAAAGTGTCCCTCAGCTCCGGTTCAAACTAGACACCTCTAATAACGGCACTTACGAGTGCAGAGTGAGCAATGGAGTCGGTACCTCAACCTGCACCTTCACTGTGTCTGGTGAGTTGTAAAAAATGTCTCTTTATGAGGGTTTCAGGACTGCTGTATCTTGATAAAAAAATATGTAAATATAGATATGCATTATTTTTGAGTATTGACCATCATGCTTTCCTGTAGCCTTGGGTCTACTAGTCTTGATTTATGAGAGTTATCAAACTTTGTCAAGAATCAGAAGTTATATTTTGTTTTTCTTGTCACTCCTGTCAAGGTTTATTTATTTTATCCCTGCTGTAAAAATCCAGGTCCTACCAGTAAAGGTATGAACTGCTTAGACCAGTCATCTAAGTTTTGTCTTTAACAAGTCAGTGACATAACAAGGTAGATTGATCTAATTTAATAAATAAAATAAGACTGATTTGACTTGGTTAACTGCTAGTTGGTCAGACTAGGTCTTAAGACACCCCACCAGTTTGGAAAAGTTGGTCTACTAAGCTAGGTCAGCTCCTAGCCTAGATGATCAACTACTTAGAAATGTGGAGTTTAATTCATGTCAGTGAATCAGATCTTTTGAACTCTTTCAAAAAAAAACTATTTAGTGCTCACTTGAAATCATCATGTGGTTAAAGTTCCCCTGTAGTCAATAATTGTATCACTTAAAACTCATCTTTGGTCACCAAAATTACATATTTAAACGTTTTTTCCTTGAAAAATATATATATTTTTTAATCTTAAAATATCTGGAATGTAACTCTACACCCTTGCCTTGCCTCATTAAGTATACCTGGTTCTATGATTATGCAAATGATCCCCGCCTCCACTCACTCACACCAGCTCAGAGATCCACTCGTTGACGATCACACGTGGACCTGATTGGTTACAAGGTAGTTTGTGACGTCAGAAACACCAGTCACTGCAATCACTGCAATTCTAAGGAGAAAATACTCAAAAACTGTGTTGCATTATGAATTTGCACATGGTTTCTCTTAAAGCATATTAAAAACACCACATAGACATATAATCAACATTAAAAGCTTGATTTTCACCACAGGGGGACTTTAAGTTTTATTAATAAGGGTGTTCATTGTAATTTTGTGCATCTCAGCTCAGTTCAGTTTAGTTGTTGACTGATTGATTGATTCAGTCTGATTCATGAAAGAATCATTCACACAGGTTTTGGCACTAGCAATGCCAAGGTCAAGCATTCAAATCCCAGGGAAAGCAAGTACCTTGCTTTGGATGAATCCAGTGCATAAGTGGAAATGTAAACGATTCACTTATTTGACTCAGAAGAACGATGTGTTCTTGAATCACCCATCACTAACTCTGCCTTAAACATTTTGGACAAACTAAAGACCATAAATGACCAGCTTTGACCAAGTAAACCATATGAAATGGTTATCATCAAGCTGGTTTAAACTAGATATTTCATCTGGGATTACATGATTGGCTCTGCTTGCTTTCCTGGGAAATTAGTTGCATTCAAATGAGAATTAGCATAAAAAAACATCCGTCACTCACTCCTTACAGTCGAGTTGCCAGCTTTGCCAGCTATGCTGATGATGTAGAAATCAGCCAAGAAAGGCCAGACGGTGATGTGGCACTATTCAAGGTCCAGGTGTTTCTGGTCTCTCTGTGGGGAAAAGAAAATTGGCTGCTGTCTTGCAGACTCGAAAGATTTGTACTTCTCAGTAGGGCTTTATCTTTAGCCTTGCCAACACATCATGACAGCTGAGCGGTGCTAATGCTATCAGCTTGTTCTTTCTTCACACTCTAATATGACTGCTCTTATAGGCCTAGCTTCTATGCAACATGCAGATTTGGTAATATTGTAGATGGAATTGTGTTGCAACATTTTTCATGCAATTGTTCTTATTCTGATTATTATGAAAGAGATTTCAAAGGAAGCTTGTTTCCGCCACTAAATAGGAAATAAAAAATGTAATTGCGACTTTTTCTTACACAATTCTAACTTTTTTTCCCTGCAATTGCGAGTTTACATCTCGTAATTCTGAATTTTTTTTTCTCAGAATTGCAAGTTTATATAACGCAATTTCGACTTTGTAACACGCAATTGCAAATGTATAACTCACATTCAGCAGGCTAAAAGTCAGAATTACAAGATGTGAAAATGGAATTGGAAAAACGTTATGAGATGTAAACTCGCAATTGTGAGAAAAAAAGTCAGAGTTGTGAGATAAAAAGTCGCAATTATCTTAGAAATTGTTTTAAAATCCACTGATATTTCAATTGACAGTAAGATGGTAGTTTATAATCCTTTTAAAGTATTTGCCTAATTAATCATGCTCTGTTTTGGTTTGATTGTTCTTTTAGCTCAGCCGTATAATGCAGAATTTTACTACGACACTCCCAACCCCATTCGCACCTTGAAGAACAACTATTCCTACATCTTACAGTGGACACAGAGAGAGCCCGGCGCTGTGGACAAAATCATCGGCTACTGGATCAGTCTCCAACAGGTAAACCAAACACTAGATGCTTAATAATTACTGCTTCTTTCTTTCCTTATTTCTTTCTTTCTCTGTGTTGACTCGGTGGGTGGTGGATGAGTAGAATAAGTGTGTTTGTAATAGGAGTCAGGGGAATAGTGTGCTCTATGTAGGTAGCAGACAGCGGATCGATCACTGCTTGTACTGCATTAAAGAGACTCTCAGAACCCCACTGGCCCAACATAAGAACACACAAGCAGCCTGATTGGGTCTGTATTTCATCCCTGCTGGAAAAAACAAACAGGTCTTACACCCTATTGTGGTGAAGCAGGTCCCCACAAGCTTGTAGTCTATCTAATAAACAACAAGCTTGGATTAAAATACAGTGTTATTAGAGACCATACTGAGGTTATGTTTCTGCTCTAACAGTGTCGTTGATGTAGTGAATCAGCCTTTAGGGTTGACCTTGCAGGCTGCTTTGGACAAAAATATTGGTGTTAGCACAAATCAATTGCGAATTGAAGTTGCATATTTATAGTATGATTGAACCTATTGTGTTTAGCAGCTTGAGTGCTCCTCAACAGAGCTGAATCTGTCCCCATTGTGTGCACCGGACTCGAATTTGCCAGATGGGATTGGATGCTCATGTATAGCTCATTTTATTTCACACACATACAGCAATAATTCACATGGCTCTTGCCTTTTGACCCTCATCCCTGAGTCAGCAGTGTGAGGCCGCATGAATATCTGCTTTGTATGTACATCGTACATGAGTCTGGATAGTTTGCAAAAAAATTTAAATATGTCCCAGTTTCCAAAGTTAGGCTCACTGACTGGAACGATAGCATACTTTTGGCTGCAGAAGGAAAGCTGTTTTGTTTGTTTCTTGCTCATTTACAGATACTTTTTATTCCAGATTTTGTTTCAGAAAGCTTGCAGCGTCATTCTCTCACTGCAAGCAGCTAGTTAGCGACTAGCTTAGCTGGAAAAATGCGTTCCCTTTCGAGAGAACTCCAACTGCGTTGAATGAGACTGGGGGAACGCCCCTCAGCGTAGCGCCTCTGAAGCATGAATGAAACTAAGCCGATCTCCGATTGGTGCAATGTAATGACGTAATGTGTGACGACACATAGGCGGAACTATAAAGGGACGCCGGCACACACAAAATGTCAGCTTTCTGTTCTTCAGCAAGCGCTATCTGTGACTGTGTGTCTTATTTATTGTTGTCTGTCAAAACTGAGCAAAATTGTATCTCTGGTATGGCGAGTGAAGCGAGTTTCAGAAAGTGTGTGCATCCTTGCCCTTGTTACATCACGGACGGGGACACACACCGACTGTGCACGCACTGTCTCGGAATGCAGCACGCGCAGGCAGCTCTCGAGGGGGCTGCTTGCGAGGATTGTGAAAAATTAACAATCCGTGTGCTGCGTTCCCGGCTGGCTATCTTTGATGAAGACGGCCAGCCTCGCGAGCCCCGTGGTGCGGGACCCGCGTCCGCGACGCTCTTCATGGGGCTCGCAAATGGATCTGTCAGGGAATCCCGAGGCTGCTGAGGCACCTTCTCGGGATTCTTCTGACGGTTCCGATGTTCTCGAGCCTCGCGTGGAAGCCCGTCCGGCGGCTTCTTCTGCACGAGCCGAGGACCCGATGCTTGAACTGTGCTCAGCATCGAGGGCGGGGACTTCGAGGATGACTCGCCACCCCGTGTCCCCGCATATGAGGAGCTGGTAGAGGTTATCTCTCGTGCTGTGGCCCGTTTAAACATCAGTTGGCCACATGAGAAACAGGAAGCGCGTACTAAAAGTAAGTTGGACGAGCACTTCCTGCAGCACAGAGAGCAACCTCATCACCGGGGCTTACCGTATTTTCCCGACTTACACAACGAGTTGTGTAAGTCGTGGAACAGACCACATTCATCTCGTGTGTCCAACCCCCCAGTACTGAATTATAGTAACATCTTGGGGGCACGAGAAAACGGTTATGGGATGATGCCATGGGTGGAACAGCCACTAGCAAATTCTTTATCCCCCGAATCGGCGTCATCCCTGAAAGCCCCGGTGCTGGCCACTAAACCCTGTAGGGATACATCTTCTTTAGTGGGCAGGGCTTATATGGCTGCGGGGCGGGCTGGTGCGAGCCTTCACACCATGGCTCTGCTTCAGGCGTACCAGGCCGACCTTCTTAAGGATATAGATGAGGGTGAGGGTCCAACTCCCGATGACATCGCGGAGTTGAGGAAGGCCGCTGACTTGTCTCTCCGAGTCACCAAGGAGACGGCCCGTGCTATCGGCCGCTCCATGGCGGCAATGGTGGTCTCGGAGAGACATTTATGGTTAAATCTGTCGGGCATCAAGGAGAAGGACAGGGCTTTCCTCCTTGATGCCGCGATTTCGCCTTCTGGCCTGTTCGGCGACGCCGTTAATACCGTCATCGACAGGTTTCAGGAGGCGAAAAAACAGTCGGCGGCCTTCAAACAATATCTCCCTCGCCGCTCAAAATCCAAGAAGTCTGCCCCTAGTGGGCAGCCACAGCCATCCTCCAGCTCCTCCGCCTACAGACAGGCCCAAAAGGAGAGCGTTTCGTCTAGAGCCCCCCCTCAAGGAGCCTGGGGGCTCTTGAATCGATGTTGCTCTCCTGCCGTTAAACACGCTTCGGGACACATCAGTTTCCAGCGAACGCAGGTTGCACTGTCCGCCCCACAGGCTTGCGGTCAGGCAGCATTCGCGTCCGCCCATCGAGAATCATTTTCGGTTCAGCCCTGCCGGGAATCCGCTTCAAGGGGCCGAGAACGAATCCCGATTAATACCGGAAGCCAGGCTCGAGAGCCTGGTTCCCTTGGTAAAATATTTCGATTCATGGAAAAACCTGTCGAATATTTCTCCTTGGGTCCTGCGCACCATTCAAAATGGGTACAGGCTGCAGTTCAGTTTCTGCCCACCCAAATTCAACGGGGTGGTCTGGACTGTAGTCGACCCAGTGCAGGGTCGGGTATTGGAACAAGAAGTAAACTCCCTGCTAGCAAAGGAGGCTATAGATTGTATTCCTCCACCGGACAGGGAGTCCGGGTTTTATAGCCGCTACTTCATAGTTCCCAAGAAGGATGGGGGGTTGCGTCCAATAATAGATCTCAGGCACCTGAACTGTTCTCTGAGGAGATTCAGGTTCAAGTCTCGTGTTGACACCAGCCCAGAGAACCACGTTCCTGGGAGTGGTGTGGGACTCGGTCACGATGCGGGCACAATTGTCTCCTGCACGGATCGAGTCCATCCTGACCACAGTGTCCGGGATAAAGCTAGGCCAAGCCATCACCGTAAAGCACCTCCAGAGAGTGTTGGGGCTCATGTCAGCAGCGTCCAATATCATTCCATCCGGCCTGCTGCACATGAGGGCTCTTCAGTGGTGGTTAAAAACCAAGGGGTTCTCCCCCCGAGGGGAAACCCGTTCCGCATGATCAGGGTTACGCGCAGATGCCTTCGTTCCCTATCTATGTGGAAGAAAGCTTGGTTTCTCTCCCAAGGCTCTGTGTTGGGAGCGTCATGTCGCCGGAAAAATGTTTCGACAGACGCCTCCCTCACGGGCTGGGGCGCGGTCATGGACGGCCGCTTTATGACAGGCCTATGGCAGGACCATTATTCCTCCTGGCACATAAACTGCCTGGAGATGTTGGCGGTGTTCCGATCTCTGAGGAGCTTCCTGCCGGACCTCAAAGGTTATCATGTCCTTGTGAGGTCAGACAGCATGTCGGTAGTGGCCTATATAAACCATCACGGGGGTCTGAGGTCTCGCCCTCTATGCAGACTGGCGCATCAGATCCTCCTGTGGTCCCAGGGGAAACTGTTGTCTCTAAGAGCAACATACATCCCGGGGAGTCAAAATCAGGGAGCAGACATCCTGTCGAGACAGGGGCTGAGGCCCGGGGAATGGAGACTCCACCCCGAGGTGCTGGAGTCAATATCTCAGAGGTTCGGCCCAGTGGAAGTGGACCTGTTCGCGTCTCGAGAGACGACCCACTGTCCACTGTGGTTTTCCCTCACCCATCCAGCCCCGCTGGGGTTGGATGCCATGGTGCAGACGTGGCCGAGGCGACGTCTGTACGCATTTCCCCCGATCGCTCTCATCCCGGGAGTTCTAGAGAGGGTCCGTCGCGACGGGATCAGTCTACTGCTGGTAGCCCCGTTGTGGCCGGCCCGATTATGGTTCTCCGACATAATTTTGCTCCTGGACAGCCCTCCATGGGAGATTCCCATCAGGAGGGACCTGCTGACACAGGTAGAGGGCTCAATATTTCACCCTCGGCCCGAGTTGTGGAAACTGTGGGTCTGGCCCCTGAGGGGGCACAGTACCTAGAGGCCGGCTTATCAGCTGGAGTAGTGGAGACCATACTCAGCTCCAGAGCTCCCTCCACGAGGAAATTGTACGGCTTGAAGTGGAATGTCTTCACCATTTGGTGTAGAGAGCGTGAGGTGGACCCAGTTAACTGCCCAGTGGCTTCAGTGCTGGAGTTTCTCCAAGATCGCTTCTCCACTGGTCTTAACCCGTCCACACTCAAGGTGTACGTGGCTGCCATTGCGGCTTTCCGCGCTCCTCTGAGTGATGGGCATCTGGACAGACACCAGTTGGTCGTACGTTTCCTCCGTGGGGCTTGGAGGATGAGACCTGCGGCTCGTACCATGGTTCCCACTTGGGACCTGGCGGTGGTTCTTGAAGGTTTGGCTGAGGCCCCCTTCGAACCGCTGGAGTCGTCTGAGGCCAAGAACCTGTCGCTGAAGGTCGCTTTTCTGTTGGCCATTACTTCTCTGAGGAGGGTAGGAGATCTCCAGGCGCTCTCCATATCTAACGAGTGCCTGGAGTTTGCTCCAGGCAACATTAAGGCCATCCTTCACCCTAGGCCCGGCTATCTGCCTAAGGTGCCGTCTAGTGCGGCACGGCCTACGGTTCTGCAGGCTTTTCATCCTCCACCTCACGTGACGACAGATGAAGAGAGACTTCACATGCTCTGCCCTGTCAGAGCACTGAGTATTTACATTCAGAGGTCCTCTTCATGGCGGAAGTCGGACCAGTTGCTGGTGTGTTTCGGGTCGCCCAGGAAGGGGCTTTCCGCTTCAAAGCAGACCATCAGCAACTGGATTGTCCAGGCGATTTCCACGGCCTACCAGGTGCGCGGTATGCCTTCACCTTTGGCCGTGAGGGCTCATTCTACCAGAGGCATGGCGTCCTCTAGAGCCCTTCTCGCTGGGGCCCCCATCCAGGAGGTCTGCGATGCAGCAGGATGGGCTACCCCTCATACCTTTATTAGGATTTATAGTCTGGACATTCCGTCAACACCCGGCGCTCTTGCGCTCTCATCTTAAGTGTGCCTGTGAGCAGCTTCACACTAGGGTAGGCAGGGCACGTTGTGGCGTAGTGGGCACTCGTTCCCCCAAAGTGTCATTCGACGCAGTTGGAGTTCCCTCGAAAGGGAACGTCCTCGGGTTACGACTGTTACCCTTGTTCCCTGAGAAGGGAACGAGAACTGCGTCCCTTGGCCACGCCTTCCCCTGCCTGGGAGCGCTTGCTTCATCACAGAGGCTGACATTTTGTGTGTGCTGGCGTCCCTTTATAGTTCCACCTATGTGTCGTCACACATTACGTCATTACGTTGCACCAATCGGAGATCGGCTTAGTTTCATTCATGCTTCAGAGGCGCTACACTGAGGGGCGTTCCCCCAAAGTGTCATTCGACGCAGTTCTCGTTCCCTTCTCAGGGATCAAGGGTTACAGTCGTAACCCGAGGACGTTTTCAAATGTCATATTTGTACATATGACACATACAAGTGCTGTCATCTTAAATGTTTTTGTCATCCACAGCACTGTAGAATGCGCCAAGACACGAACTTATGTAGCTGATCATACTGCAAAAAATCCGTAATGGCTATTTTTGCTTACTTTTCTAGGTTTCCCCTTTAACAAGATACATTGATTTGAGAAGCATAACTTGAGACGCTATTAAAACCTGTTTTCATATAGACTGTATCTTGAATATATACAGTATATATGTTTTTTTTACTTCACTGGCAGATATTTTAACTAGTTTTTAACTTGTTTATTCTTAACACAAGAGAAAACATCTGAGAGTGCAGTAAAACACAACACACCCGTGTTAAAGATGCATTGTCTGAAAACAAGCCATAATATCTTATGTAGTCCCAGCTAACAATTTTACGCTCTAATGGTTGATCCAGGAAAGTTTTCTTAATGAAAATAGAACGTTCCCTTAAGGTTAGGGGAACGTTCTGGAAACTTTATGGGAACATTCCCGTTAGGTTATAAAATTAAACCTAAAAATAACCTACAGGGAACGTTCCTAGAACGTTCTTGTTTGGTTCCCAAAAAAATAACCAAATGGGAACCAAATGGGAACCAAATGGGAACCATACGGGAACGTTAGGGGAAAGTTCTGTGTTTGCTGGGGTGTAACTTCTCAAGTAAACATGTCTTGTTTTTAGCATTTTTTGATATTTTAACTAGAAAACAAGTCAAAGCAGTTATGCTGCCTTTAAGATACAGTACTTCCTTTTGGCCAAAGTTCACACTTTGAATTCGGTTCTAAAAATTATACATTTATTCCTGGTTCACTTAAAGTTCACACTGTCATTTTTAACACTGAACCTAAAGATACAAAAAAAAAAAAGGCTTTTATGACGTATATTACCTAACATCCAAAACAATGCTGTGTGCTGGAGCAAATGCGTTTGTTGTATACCTACACATAACGGTATTTTCTGGGGCTGTTCACACATATATTATGTAAAAACAAATTTTTATTTTGGATGCTATTAATCACGATTAATCGTTTCACAGGCCTATTTTCTGAAAACGCACAAAGAGCTTATAAAATGTGTGAAGGAGTCTGCTCCATGAATTCCTCTGTTGCATACAAATGAAGATCTGCTGCGAGAAGACTGTGTTTCTGACATCTGTACTGAACTGTGATGGGCAACGTGACTCCTATGAGGAGAAGAACCATGTGCTTGAGCATTCTGTCTTATTTAGGGTTGCATCTCGTGACATCACATCCTGTTTACGGTTCATTCAGATGTCTTAGATCCGTGTTGAGTTCATATTTCAATCAAACCTCACCAAAATGAGTTTGGAAGGGAAAGGGTGGGTCTTGGTCCACCAGTTTGGTGCGTACCAGGATTTGGATGGCATCATCTCTCATTTCGATTAAATAAACTACATCTTTGAAGCATTCGCAGGGATTCCCTCCACCCTCTGGTTGAAACCTGGTCACTCGGTTCAACAAACAAACACCCACTAACATCTCGGGACGACCCTGGCAGCGGCGCGAGCGCACAGATGCTCCCTCGCCGCGGAAAACCACTTCATCAGATTTTTTGATTCCGACGTCCTAATCATCTATTCATAGAAACCTAGCCCAGAGGGGGGCGGCAGGAACGGAAGAGCGTGGATGAATTATGGAAGGAGGCAGGAATCAAAGTGTACGGGGAGGGGGAGATTAGCCACTTGTCTTTGTGTGCATGAATAGCTAATCTTCCCCTCTTTAAAACCTTACCTTAAGTAAGAGTCTACAGGGACCAATGAATTAACATCCTGACTGCAGCAAGCGTGCATTAACTTTTATGAGCATGCGTGTGTGTGTGTGTGTGTGTGTGTGTGTGTGGTGGAGAGGGAGACAGATTATAGATGAGTTTCTCAGTAGACTCAGTTGAGTATATGTGCATATTTGATCATAGTAGAATAACAAAGAATGTCTGTGTGTGAATAGTGAAAAATAGTTCACTCTGTGTGTGCGTGTGTATCTATATGGTCAAGACTGTGCGTTTGTGTGTTTGTCTGTGTATGAATTTGTTCAAGGTGTGAATGTGCTGCGCTGCTTTGCAGTGGTAATGTTGATAAATGTTTTATAGATGTTGCTCTGAGAAATGTAGACAAGAAAGGGAAGAGAGAGAGAGAGAGGGGGGGGGGGGGGGGGGGGGTAATGAGAAAGCAGTGCCATTGTTTCTCACAGAGAACGAGAGCATTAAATACAGAGGGTTTTAAGCTATGTTCACACATCACATTGTGTTCATCACATTGCCTAAGTGCTCACTTCTGATTTACTGCTCAGATCTGATTTTTTTTGTATAGCTGTTCATATTGTTGTTTTAAATGTGGCCAATATCAGATTCCATTGTGAACAGATCATGATCCTGAACTTACCCGCATGCACAAAAGAATGATACAAAGATGACACGCAGCAAGCTGTGATACGGAAGAAAACACGGATGACAGTAAAGAGAATACACATTTTTTATAGTGTGATCTGCCATGGAAGCCAGCAAATTTATGCGCAGGGAATATAATAAACAAAGACGAGGATGCGAAAAAAGAGAGCAGAGCTTTTAAACATTTATGATACGAGCCCTCATGTTGTATATAGAGCTGTCACTGTTATACTTATGAGTTCTGAGACTGTCCTTCACTGACTACCTTTCGCAATAGTCTTGATAACTTCAGGTATGTTAAATCTTTGAAGTGACTCCCATGAGCGCAGAATTGTGACGAATGTTGCTCTAGAGGGACGTAAAAGTCGCATGAATTCCGATATGACTGTTCAGACTGATGTTGCATTGCAAAACATCTGACCTGTATCAGATTTAGGACCACTGGAAGTGGCACAAATCAGAATTGAAAAGATCAGATTCCATGTGGTTTTTGCTGTTCACACTGTCATGAGAAAAACAGATCTGAGTGACATGTTCTGTAAATTAACTCAAACATATGAATAGCTTTTAGTTTAACATGCTTTTTTATTAGTTAATTTTTAAAATCATTTATGCCTTTATTCATATAAAAATAATAAAATAAATAATGATACTATCAATTATAATTATTTTAAATACAAAATATGGTATTATTATTATTAATAATAAAAATAATAATAACAAAATACAGTTAGATTATTTAAATAATTTAATCTTTGATATTTTAGCCTTTAGTCATATTATAATAATGAAAATATTTATACAAAATGAATTATTATTATTTTTAAATAATAATGATTATTATTATTATTATTATTATTTATTTCCATTTGAAATTAATTATGGATAGTCAGAATGTAAATAAACTATAATTTTTTAATACATAGAAATATCCTATTTGTCTTTAATTTATAAAAATATTTTTCTTTTTTTTGCCTCTCTTGCCTCCTTTGAGAAAACGCCCCTGCTAAAACGTACTTTTGTACTCTCTCTCTCTCTTTCTTTACTTAAACACTTTTTCTTTAGCACTTTCATATAACAGGTGCACAGAGCGCTTTCATTTCCTCTGAACTCTCCAAAAGAAGAATGTTCAGTCGTCTCTGAAATGAGCGCTGTGTTTTTCAGAGACCGCAGCAAACACCAAGCCTCATTTCTAAAAGCTTGTTTACCGGTGTGGAAAACTACAGTCCCTCTAGAATAAACTTGCGCTGAGTAAGATGAGGAACATTCATTACAGATCATTCTTTTGAGCTCATTTTTCTCAGTTCTTTTTTCCCATCGTACTGATGGCTAAAAAAAAGCTAAACTCCGTATTCAAACATTGTTCTAAATTTGCTGACAAATGACAAACCCAGTTCCATCTTTTAAACACACGTTGTGCCATATGTTACACAGCCACGGGAGACTCAAACAGCTGTCTCCATCTGAACCCGTGCACCAGTGACAGACCTCAGATCAGTGTGGAGAGAGAGAGTGCAGCCAGAGAAGTGTGTTTCACAGGCCTCGGCTCACACCTCACACACCTGTGATATAGGGTGAGATCTTACAGCTGTGTGTGTGTGTGTGTGTGAGAGAGTTTCGTACATAAAGCCCAATGTGATGTGGTGTAACCCTTAAAGCCGCTCGATTCTGCAAGTTCTTCATCCGTTAATGATTAAGTATGTATTGTATTATTCCTGAAGACAAGCGATCAAGACCCAGAACTAGAACCATTAAAGCCCACTAGACCGAGACCTGATGCTCTAACAACCCTTTTAATGAACCGAAAACTGATTGTTTGCAACATTTCAGGCTACAATGCACAGTGCATTGTAATACTAAATGTTTAATTGTTTTATTGCAGTTTTTGTTCCGTATTAAGAATTGAGTATACAGCATAAGATTTTAACTTAAGAACTAACTAATTTGTAATATTTTTATAAAAACTATGTAAAAATATAAAAGTATTTTTTTTTCAGACATTTTTTGATATAACATGAAATGTGAATAGTCCAAATAGTTCATATCAAGAATTTATTTCACTTAATTGGTTCAACTGATGTATTTGACAAATACTTTTTTTTTTTTATGGTTAGAAAACATGACCTTCACCCTCCTGCAATAATTGCATATAATGTTCCCATACGAATACAAGCGCACACATCTGCCTTTAGCTTTTAAATGCATTTCAAATATTAAATGTTTGCTTGTGTGCTGAAATTAGAGGGAGATTACAGTTGATGAGAGAGAATGAAAGACGGGATGAGGTTTATATTTACCCAACAAGCCGCCACAGACTTGCTCCGGGTCACAATGTGACAAACCAAATTATGTCTGACCTTTCACCCATGACATGCAGTGACACTATAGCTCATTATGATCAGGTCTTTCTCAACGCAATGATACTGTTATTGTTGGCACATACAGTATGTGCGTTTCTTATTTGTAGTAGTCTGTAAGTTATGAGGGAAAATGTAAAAAAAAAAGTAGCAGTAGCCCCTGGTCTCTTGTAATGGATGTGTGACTGTTGTCGATGACAGGAAGTACACGTACAGAAGGCTGATACATTACCTGGCGTATGGGAACAAACAGAGAACAACAAATATCTGAATGAGAAAAGACATTCGGAGATGAAAGATTATGGGAGGTATAAAACACAGGTGTGTGTGTGTGTACAGGTTTGGCTAATATTTTGAAACATCATAACCAACTTATGAAGACATTTTACATTTTGTATAAAAAATATTTTATCTATTTAATTGATGATCCTGTGGATACGTTTCATCAAGTTGTCTTGGTCATTGATCATTCTTAAGGTCTTGGAAACTCGAGTTCGTATCGTTCTTGATTAGGAAGTAGTCAAGGAAATAATAAAGAATGTGCAATGTAGTGTCAAAAATACAGATGTTTCTCCGGATTTTTACTCCGTGTTTATTAAATATGGAGTAGTCAAGGAAACGTATAGTCAAATTCTTCCCACATTTTACTAATTCGTTTAATCGTAATAATTAGTTCTCTCGCTTAAATGAATCATGTGCACATTGTATAATAATTGTTCCTTTGGGTTTTTTTTTTTAGATCAAAACAAGGGAATGTGTACATGAGTACAAGTGGCCATGATTGACTAAATCGAGGGAATTAAATATTATATTGTGCACGATTTACTTAAAAGAAGGGACCAAATTAGCAAATCGCGGCCACAAATGACTAAAACGAGAGAACAAATTCTTAATTCTTAATGACAGCATCCAAACGCCTTCATCTTGTTCTTTCTCTTTTCTGATTTCTTTCATCATTTTTTTCTCCTCTCTAAGAAGTCTTCTCTCTTCATTATGTAAACAAAATATGCTAGCTTTAGTTTGATTATATAATTGTTTAAGTATCAGGGCTTGACATTAAATTTTTTTGCTCACCTGCCACTGTGGCTTGTGTTTTTCCAAAGTTACTAGCCAGCATTTTCACTGGCCACAATTATGACATCGATACCATGGTAGAAAACTGCCATATAGATATTTTCAATATGATCTCATAATTTGGCAGCAGGAATATCAGGCTGCTGTCACTTTAAGACAGATACATTATACTGTTACACAAGCATTTTCTTTCTCAACCGTTTATGTTCTCTTAAAACTTTACTGACTGTGTTTACGTGAATACTCGCCCAGACCAGCATTTTGTGTGTACTTTGAGTGTGTGTGTACAATGTGTGTGGTAATTTAAATGAAGAGAGATGCACAGAAAATCCCTGTTAACTGAGAGGAGCACCCAAGCAGAGACAATTTATCTGTGACTTTTACAAGGCGCACGTTTGCACGTGCGTGCGTGTGTGTGTTAGATACGGCTGTTAAGTCTTGGCATGCATTGTGTAGGCTCAAGTGGGTTTAGTGTTGGATGTGGCAGCAAACCACTCCATGTTGCCTTGGTGAACGGCCCAGTAACAGGGGTTTACGGTGGCACTTAATTAGACAGATAACAAATGTGTTTGACCTCATTAGCCAGGTTAACATCACAGCTATGCTTCTACTTCCTACCTGGAAAAGGGGAACAAAGGATGAAAAAAGCTTCACACACACACTTATTCATGTGTGTCGTGTTTAGAGGGAATGCCGGCGGGTTTACCTGCTGCCTGGGTCTCCATGCGGAGCTGAAGATAATTTCTCATTCCTTTGTGCACTGTTTCCATGGGGCTGCTGCCACGTTTCCCATAATTCCACATGGAAAAAGCCTGGACTGGCGCGGTGCCGTCGGCCCTGTGATTACCACACGTCCTCTGGGAGTGAGAGCTGACCTGGAACAGCTCACTGCACATTCATTTCCTCTAATAAGACACAGCTAATAGTTTTTGCGGCACCAAACGGACCTGCAAACTGTTTGTATGAATTGGAGAAATCATAACATAATATGTTGACTTTACCCCTGCCTTACGGTTAATGGTCCATACAGCCAAAATGACATTTTCAGACATATATTTTTTATTTACAAAAATTACCTAAATATATTGCTGATTTAGATTTTGAAATAGATTCACCTATATTTTAGGTACTATTTTCCTTATGTTCTCATATATTTTTGGGCCATACAGAGAGTAATGGTCAAAGGTTTGGAAACATCTTAGAAATCTCTTAAGCTCACCAAGGCTGTATTTATTTGATAAAAAATACAGTAAAAACAGTAATATTGTGAAATATTATTACATTTAAAAATAGCTGTTTTTTTTGTTTTAATATAATTAAAATTATAATTTATTTCTGTGATGTTAAAGCTGTATGTTACATACCCCAAACCTTTGAATGGTAGTGTATGGTTTCCACAAATAATCTAATACAAAATGAAGCAGCACTGTTTTCAACATTGATAATAATAATGAATGTTTCTTGAGCGCCAACTCATCATATTAGAAGTATTTCTGAAGGATCAAGTGACTGAAGACTGGAGTAATGAGGCTGAAAATTCCAGCTTATAAACAGCTTTACCATCACAGAAATATGTTACATTTTAAAACATTTTACAACAGAAAACAGTTATTTAAAATTATAAAAATGACTGTTTTTACTGTAATTTTGATCAAATAAATACAGCCTTGGTGAGCATAAGAGACATATTTAAAAAAAAATGATGTTTCCAAACTACAATATATTTATTTTGTAGGTTCAGCTTGATTATACTTCATTATGCCACGCCATTTACAACATATATTTAGAGTATATTTGAAATCTATTTGTCCAGAAGTTTTTTTCCTCTCTGTCGTGTGGGTTACTATACTACTATACTCTGGTGGTAACAAACCTGAGTAATTAGATTGAATTAAACCTTTATTTAGATTGAAATCGAGCTTGTATTGGTCTAAGAGTTTGCATTGCTTTAGCTGCTAGTGTTTGAACTTGTAGTACACAGTACCTGCAATAGTAAATGTCTTTTTGTAAAGTGAATGAATACGTTTAAAGGTGAAATCACAAAGCTTAGGCAAAAAACACACACGCAGAAAATGCTATTGTTTTCGCTAAAATTTCTTCAGAAATGCCTCAAACCAAGCTGCATTCAGAGGCGTTGTGAGATATCCCATGGGAAAGCCAAAGCAGAGAATGACAAGTTGATCTGTTCTTAGTCAGCACACTGAGGAAAGACTTCCAAAGCTTCTGCAGGTTACCAGCTGACCTTGCACTCAGCAAATCACTGCACTGAAGGCCTTTCTGTGGTTTTGTGGAGGTTAGAGATGTACATCACTGTGTGTGTGTGTGTGTGTGTGTGTGTGTGTGTGTGTGTGTGTGTGTGTGTGTGTGTGTGTGTGTGTGTGTGTGTGTGTGTGTGTGTGTGTGTGTGTGTGTGTGTGTGTGTGTGTGTGATGCAACAAGTTCCCAGCACACATTTTCTGTCCTCACTGAAAGGGAAAATGCTTATGAAAGTGAAAAACCATATTGTCAGATGAGCGAGTGTTTGTGTCCATACAGTCATTGACATATTGCAGTTTCTTCTATCTTCCTCTTCTCCAACTCTTTTCCCTGTTCTGCTTTTTTTTTCATGAAATAGTTACCAATCCAAAATAATGTTATTTTCCAAAACATTTCGTTATTGTTGGGTGATTCTGTTAAAAAAAAAAAAAAAAAAAAAAAAAAATATATATATATATATATATATATATATATATATATATATATATATATATATAATAATAAGGAATAATAATAATGCAGCGTTTGACATCAGTGTTGTATCATCCATAAATTTCACAGCTAAATGATTTTTTAAGTGATTTTAAATGCAACTTTTTTCAAACAAGTAATTAATTATTCATGTTATTCATGAGCTACTCCACAGATGGAAACACAAACGACATCACATAAAAACACATAAAAACAATAATTTCTTCAAAAAAGTGGAATTATAAAGCATTTAATAATGTACTAATTTACATGTATATGTACACTACCATTCATAAGTTTGGAGTCAGTTAGATTTTAGTAATTCAGCAGTGTTACATTCATTTCAAAAGTGACAGTAAAGACATTTCTAATGTTATAAAATATGTATTTTTCAAATAAGTGCTGTTTTGGAACTTTCATTGAATTCATCAACTCAAAAAAAAAAAAAATTCACAGTTTCTCGGGCAGCAATTCAGCATATTGATTTCTGAAGGATCATGTGACACTAGTAATGATGCTGAAATAAATTGCAGAAAAAAATACGTTTAATTATATTTGAAAAAGCATTAAAAAAGATAACAGATATTTAAAATGGTTATAATATTTCACAAACAATTATACTTTTTGATCAAATAAATGCAGCCTTGGTGAGCATACGTGACTTCTTTCAAAAACATTAAAAAGACTTACCAATCCCAAAAGTTTGAACTGTAGTGTATGCTTTTATATTAAGACAAGTATAAATGGTAGCTAATTGAGATATCATTGAATCATAATCATTGAATATTCTCAAGCCCCTGTCCTCTCGTTGCAGAACCGCCAGATGGTTTTGTCCAAGCAGATCACCACTAAAGAGCCAGTGAAGGGTGTGCTGATGTCCTACACGCTGGCGGACTTGCGTATTCCCCTGTCGTATGAGGTCAGCCTTACTCCCATAACTAACTACGGCACCGGAAACACAGTCACACGCACCATACAGTACTCCGAACGTAAGTCACCTTACAGTTATGCAAGTCATTTGGTATTTGCATCATATTGCATGCAAGATGTCACTTATCAGTTGTTGAATGTGTACTCCTCGTATCTATTTACTTTTGTATTGATGTTTAAATGCACATCTGATCTGCAATATATCTGCAATATATTTCATATTCACTGGAAGTTTCATATTATGAAAGTTCATATTTTACATTCAGGTAGGAAAACAAAAATCTTGTTTAATTTTGATATCTTGATATTTTAATGTGGGCAAGCACAAAGCAAATTTGGGCTAGTTGTGGAATGGGAATCTGAGCCAGAATTGTTAAATTCCCCATGATTCCCATCAACAGAGGTCATGCATTTCAAATGTGAGGTTTCGCTTTCGGGATTATGTTAAATTGAGATGTCAAAAGTATGGCAGCCATCGTGTGTTGAGTTTGCTGATGGCTACAGAACAGCAGGAACAGGCCAGCGCTTTCAGTGCGAGAGCTGAGTCTGAATCTCAGAAACGGCTGATGGAATCTAATCCCATTGGATAGTCTTTCAATCTTACACTCTCAATCTCAGCACTTGCTCTCAGCAGACCAAAAAATGGCCATCCTCCAGAATAAATGGACTGCTGGAAGGCATCAAGAAGAAGCTTGACATCAAGACACAGAAGACTTCTTCTGTGATGCACAAAAAACGACTATACATTTTGTATGTTAAATTGTGTTAGTTTCTGCTACTATTATTAATGCATACAAATGTTTTTCATTAATGTGTTATACCATTTACAGATATTTTATATTATATTAAAATGTTTGGTAAGATTTATGTAAGTATTTATTTATTTATTGCTATTACTTAAAGATATATTATTTAATTATTAATAAATATTTTATTTTATATCTAAATGTTTGGTAAAAAATATAGATGTAAATATTATTTGTTGATTTATCATTAAATTATGCTATTTAGTATACATTACATATTTTTAGATTGGTCTCTTTATAATGGAATATTATATCTTGTGTTTATTAAGTGTAGAAAAAAAATGCATTTTAACTATTTTTTAAAGATGTTATTGCTTGCATTAAAAAATTGTAATCTAATTTCTAATTTTAAAAATAGTAAATTAATAATTTGGATTATATATGGAACAAAATGTTAGTGGTATTTTTGAGGAAATATATAAATATTGTAAAATATACTGCATATGTATTTAGTATTTGTCAAAAGGCTGAAAAATATCGTGTTTTTAGGTAGTGTTTTGTAGTTATATCATACAGCCTTGTGTGATGTATGTATATATATATATATATATATATATATATATATATATATATATATATATATATATATATATATATATATATATATAATGTTTATTTCTTTTCTCTTGCAGCCTACACTTATCCAAGACCTTCAGGTAAGACAGTTCTTTACTTTTTCTTTCCATGATGCTTTTGTGCGTGTTGTCTTTCTCTCTCCTCTAAACCGTCCTCCCATCTCAAGCTTGCCCTGCCTTTCAGTTCTTCCCAATTAAATTCAACACAGTTCTACTGGCAGCATAAGCGCGGAGCTTTGCCAAAGAGCTACAAAGAGAGAAAAAAAACATAAATTAAAACAGACTGGAGATCAGCGGAGTAAATTGAAGAACTGGATGCTTGTGAAGGGGAGAGAATGGTGATTTCAAACCACAGCACAGAAATCGTGCATTCTTCTCCATTCATTCACTCTTCTTTCTTCTCTCACACATGGAAAATGAGTCAATCGGCCATTTAAAGTGTGAATTGAGATGTTCTGGGTGACTAACTACAATATTCTGTGTTTGTTAAATGAGGGTGATCGCTGTGAACGCGGCAATATGCAGAGAGTACTTCAGTTCTCTAGAGGAGCCTGTCGAGAAGCCTCCTTATATTAAAACCTACAGACCCTCTCCTTAGATTTGCTCATCAGTATTAGATCATCAGAAAAATACTTTATGCAAGTACGCAAACGCAGGTGCGAATGCTTACCCATGCTTAACAGATTGAGCTGCATTCTTGCGCTATTATGAGGCAAATGTCAGCTTCAGTTTGCACACCCACAATCATTCTGATGTATATTGCACTTAAATTCCCATTTGATTTTCCATTTGTAATGCTTCATTTGGGACAATCTTTGACCTGAACGAAAAAACGGACTGAGACGTATACAGCTGTGCTAATGGCGGCTATAGCGCCCCTTGTATCAATGCTTATAAATTGTGCTTCAACATATTTTAATATTCAGTATCACATTTTTGCATTCATGAGCTTGCGTAGAGTATTTTTTTACTTTAATCATTACATGCAGTTAGTGCCAATTAACTAGTAAGGTGAATCTGAAATCCGTTTCATGTTTTTGTGTGTTTAGATCAAGTGTGTGGCTTTGAGGATATTAGGATATGTGGGTTCACTCAGGACCGCAGCGATGTGTTTGACTGGACCAGACAGAACCATCTCACCCAGAATCCCAAGCGGTCGGTTAATACAGGGCCTGATATGGACAGGAGTGGGACGAAAGAAGGTAAAAACACGCACAACTTGCATCCTCATCCACCAAACTCACTATCACAGTAATTATAGGTGTATACATTTGAAAAGAAACATTATCTATTCAATTCAAATGTATTTTTAATAGCGCTTTTTCAAACTAAATATCGTACCTTTACAGAATTTTTCCAGTGGGAACTCCCTAGAATGACACTTGTATTCTTGAAAAAAAATAAAATAAATATTTGCTCCTGCCCTTTTTGAAGAACCCCATGGCAACGCATTTGTTTTGTACTTTCCTTCTACAATAAAGGTTTCTACATGTACATTGAGACGTCGCGGCCCCGTCAGGCCGGGGACCGAGCTCGTCTGCTCTCTCCACTGTACAATGTGACGGCAGCGCGAGGACCAACGGGGACCAACAGAACCCCCTACTGTGTCTCCTTCTACTACAACATGAATGGGAAACATATTGGTGAGCCTTTAACCCTATTCTGAATTCCCACCATCTCAGTCAGAGAGACAAACACATTTTAATTCTCGAGTCTGAAATCTATTTTACTTTGGTTATCGGTTGTTTTGCTGTTGCATTCATGGAGAATTGATTGGATAGTGGATTGGAAAGTGGTCTCGCTATGACTGGGTGAAAGTTTTAGGACGTTGTTTCCCTGCAGAAATCTGTGCGTGTGCATACACATGTATATACTTCAGCTTCTAACTTGAGTTTGCTGTGTCTTGAAAAGCGTTGTCCTCTACCGCAGCATTGAGCTGAATCTGTCAAGGAAAGTACAGTGCTTTATGAGTTGCGTTCACCAGAAGGTCAAAGACAGTGAAGGACACGACAGTCAGAGAGAGAGGTGATGTCATCCACACATCCATTACTTATTTATCGTGACTGTTAAAACATTAAGGTTTGTTTCAAAGTGACATCTGTCTATTCTCTTTGCTCCAAGACAGTCTTGTGTGTGTGTGTGTGTGTGTGTGTGTGTGTGTGTGTGGCCTGGTAAACCCTACATTATGGGGAAAAAAATTCCCCAAAAAGATGGCTATTTCCAAAATCCTTGTCCTTGTGGGGAAATTGTTTGGTCCCCATGAGAAAACAGCTTATAAATCATCCCAAGTGATGTTTTTTGAAAATGTAAAAATGCAGAAAGTTTTCTTTAGGAGGAGGTTCAGGAGTAGTGTTAGTATAAAGAGATATACATATACAGTTTGTACAGTACAGAAGCCATTATGTCTATGGAAAGTGCCCATAAAACATGAAAACACATCACACAGTAGTAATTCTAAAAGAGTACACTTCACACACAAACATTGGATAGAATAGTCCATTTGTAATTTGATTAACATTTTAGATACGCTACGCTATTTTTTTTTTCACTCGTCACAATGCATTATGGAATTGTCTTCTATGTTAAGGAAACACGTGACGCTGCCTCAGGGGCCTTTCACACAGGACACGCTCTATCATCCCTCTTCACTACATTTTCATTGTTGTTTTATGGCAACGTGTGCTAAGTGGGCATCTGTGGCTGTTGCCACTTTTTTAAAGACACCATGTCAGGTTCAATTAAGTTTTAAAAAAGTTCCTTGAGACGTTGTGGTCCATTCCTCTGCAGTGTTTTTAGCTGCTTTTTAATGCAAGAACATGTCCTGTGTGAACGGCCACTTAGAACACTACTAAAAGAAGATCTGTTGAAAAGCTAACCAGGATTAGCCTCTGAATCGCACCTAAAATGCTTTTAAATTAGACAGCAGACTATGTTTTGGAGCAGAGCCTTCTAGAAATGTGTTTGTTTGCTCAGGATACTATATGTATGTGTGGGTGGAGGGGATTTACTATAGTTTGATGACAAAACTGTCCCTAGAAGTAAGCTAAATCTGACAAAACCTCTCTATTACAACCTCAAAGGCATAAATAACTCATAAAACAGTAAATAATGTTGTTATAATTTTAAAAAATGCAACATCATGAACAGTGATTAATGGGTGTTTTTGATGGGGTTCAAAGATCTGGAACAACCTGTTATCACACACTTGTACACACAGACTTTAATTGCTCATTAATGTAAGGAATTTATCACAGAAAACTCCTTCAAGCAAAGTTTCGACAGCAGACCAAAAGTTTCTGTTGTTGGTGTTTTCCTCATTTTTCAGCTTGACAAATAAAGTAACCGAAACTTCTTGTTTCCCCTCGCTTTTTATCTGCGCTATCTTTTCAAACGTTATCAGCCCATTAAACGGCTCATAAACTGTGCTTCTCTCTCTCTCCTCTTCTACATCTCTTTCTCTCTCTCTCTCTCTGACTGTCTGTCTGCTTTTGCTTTCACTCCACCTCATTCTCTTTACCTGTGCGTCTCCGCTGTCTGTGTCCTCTTCTAATGAGACGAGCCCATGTAATTATTTGCCAGTTGCCACTCATGACACGGGCTGGGCTCGCGGTGGGGGGGCGGCTGGTGAACACAGAACATACTTCAATCTTTTCAGCTTTCTAAAGGCATTTTGGATTCCCTGCTGCAAGGCCCGCACTGTATATTTCAAAGGGTATGTTTTATTAATTCCATTGCTATTTAGGAGTCGGAGAGGACAGCAGGTCCTTAATGAAAATTAAAATTGAAAGGCGAATCACATTAATCATGATCAAAATCACCCTAGGGTGTACATGCACATAACCTCATACTCAAGCTGTCTACTAAAGCTCTCCAACCCATCATATTTGTCTCTGTCGAGTTGCCGGTTTAGAGGTATTTTTATTTGCTACTAGTATTGTAGTGTCGGTATAAACTACCTTTGACCTTTCTTTTACATTGTGCTGAATCCTGAAAAAAGTATCACAGGTTCCAATATATATATATACTTTATATATATATATATAAAGCAGCACTGTTTCCAACAGGTTCCAAAAAAAAGTGTTTTTAATACAAAAAACTCAACCTTCAAATAATTATGTTCAGTTATGCACTCAATACTTGGTCGGGAATCCTTTTGCAGAAATGACTGCTTCAATGTGGCGTGGCATGGAGGTGGTGTTATGGAGGCCCAGGATGCTTCGATAGCGGCCTTAAGCTCATCCAGAGTGTTGGGTCTTGCGTCTCTCAACTTTCTCTTCACAATATCCCACAGATTCTCTATGGGGTTCAGGTCAGGAGAGTTGGCAGGCCAATTGAGCGCAGTAATACCATGGTCAGTAAACCATTTACCAGTGGTTTTGGCACTGTGAGCAGGTGCCAGGTCGTGCTGAAGAATGAAATCTTCATCTCCATAAAGCTTTTCAGCAGATGGAAGC
This sequence comes from Meda fulgida, assembly GCA_030578275.1. NCBI lineage: Eukaryota > Metazoa > Chordata > Actinopteri > Cypriniformes > Leuciscidae > Meda > Meda fulgida. The sequence goes on from CM060628.1 coordinate 5,111,925, forward strand.
ATGAAGTGCTCCATAATCTCCTGATAGCTAGCTGCATTGACCCTACCCTTGATAAAACACAGTGGACCAGCACCAGCAGCTGACATGGCACCCCAGACCATCACTGACTGTGGGTACTTGACACTGGACTTCAGGCATTTTGGAATTTCCTTCTCCCCAGTCTTCCTCCAGACTCTGGCACCTTGATTTCCGGATGACATGCAACCACTGAGCAACAGTCCAGTGCTGCTTCTCTGTAGCCCAGGTCAGGCGCTTCTGCCGCTGTTTCTGGTTCAAAAGTGGCTTGACCTGGGGAATGCGGCACCTGTAGTCCATTTCCTGCACACGCCTGTGCACGGTGGGTCTGGATGTTTCTACTCCAGACTCAGTCCACTGCTTCCGCAGGTCCCCCAAGGTCTGGAATCGGCCTTTCTTACAAAATCTTCCTCAGGGTCCGGTCACCTCTTCTCGTTGTGCAGCGTTTTTTGCCACACTTTTTCCTTCCCACAGACTTCCCACTGAGGTGCCTTGATACAGCACTCTGGGAACAGCCTATTTGTTCAGAAATGTCTTTCTGTGTCTTACCCTCTTGCTTGAGGGTGTCAATGATGGCCTTCTGGACCGCAGTCAGGTCAGCAGTCTTACCCATCATTGCGGTTTTGAGTAATGAAACAGGCTGGGAGTTTTTAAAAGCCTCAGTAATCTTTTGCAGGTGTTTAGAGTTAATTAGTTGATTCAGATGATTAGGTTAATAGCTCGTTTAGAGAACCTTTTCATGATATGCTAATTTTTTGAGATTTTGGGTTTTCATGAGCTGTATGCCAAAATCATCAGTGTTAAAACAATAAAAGACCTGAAATATTTCAGTTGGTGTGCAATGAATCTAAAATATATGAAAGTTAAATTTTTATCATTTAAATATGGAAAATAATGAACTTTATCACAATATGCTAATTTTTTGAGAAGGACCTGTATATATGTATATATATATATATATATATATATATATATATATATATATATATATATATATATATATATATATATATATATATATATATATATATATATATTGTCAGGAACCAATCAGACACCACATCCTTCACCACACAACGATCACTCTCCCCAGAATACTAATCACCTGCACCTGTTCACAATCAGTAAGCCTCATCAACCCCTGCATAAAAACACTCACCACAGCCTCACTCACCGTCAAGCCTCCAACAGGAACAGACCATTTCCCGTTGTCCTCCAAAGTCTCTAAGAAGTCCAGTTCCAGCAAAGTAAAGTATACTCACCTGTGAATTACTAACCTCTGCATTCCTGTTCCACTGTCTCCAGACATCCGGTCCGAGTCCTTGCTACCTGAAATCCTGTTTGGATCCCTGTCCCCCTTAATCCTGTATCTTCCTGAGTCCCTGTGTTCACGCCGAGTTGTCTTTCCCACGATGACATCTGAAAGAGAAAGGACACGTATGAACGATCTGCTACCGCTTGACATAAAGTAACCTGAAGAGGATCTGCTCACCTGTAATCTGCCCTGCACGTAGTGATCCACCTCGTATCTGCACCTGAATTCTGAGAATACTCACCCTTGCACTTGTCACATTTAATAAAGCTGTGTTTGGATTCACTTACCTCTGTCTCCTTGCCTGTATCCTGACAGAAGGCTTGACCAACTACCACTATGGATCCAACACAACCGCCAGCCGCAGCCATTCCAGGTCAACCTGCAACCGATGCGGCGAGTTCGCTTCCTCAGCCCACCTCCACTTCCGCTAACCTCACTTCCACGCTGGTATGCATTGCTAACCCCACGTCCCGACCAGCGCCCTTCTCCGGTCGGGCGGAAGATTGCAATGGCTTCCTGTTGCAGTGTTCACTCACCTTTGAACAGCAGCCTCATCTGTTTCCCACAGACCGTTCACGAATCTCTTTCATCATTCAGCAGTTATCTGGAACAGCATTGAGATGGGCTGAGTCGCTGTGGGTACAAGAGACTGAGGTTACCAGGTCACTACAAAATTTCATTCATCATTTCAAGGAGGTTTTTGGCCAACCAGTCAGTGATTCCACCATCAGTGATCAGTTAATGCATCTTCGACAGGATAAAAGATCCTTTTCAGAGTATTCCATTGAATTCCGAACTCTAGCTTCAGTGAGTGGTTGGAACAAAAAGGCTCTCCTAGCTGTTTATTGTGGCGGTCTCAATCCTGCACTTCGTCTCCAAATGGCGATCTACGATGACAACCTGGGGCTCGAAAAATTCATACAGCAAACTCTCCGTATTCATCAGCGGTCCCAGAGCTGCTATCGAGATACTCGAGTTTCTCACACCACATCCCCTCATGTCCTCACGAACCGTGAGTCTGAAAAAACCCCAGAGGAAATGCAAGTCGATACTCACCGGCTCACCCAGGCTGAACGCTCTCGTCGCAGAGAAATTAAGTTATGTCTGTACTGTGGTGTTAAGGGTCATTTTCGACTTGCATGCCCCATTCGGTCACCTCAGCTGACGGTAAGCTCCGTTCTGGATCACCACGCCGTATCGACACGACTCACTATTCCAGTAATCCTGAAAATTCGAACTTTCCATGTGTCTGTAGCAGCCATTGTCGATTCCGGATCAGCGGGGAACTTCATATCAGGGCAACTCTGCAAGAAACTTAACCTCAGGAAGATCGACATTTCCAAGCCATACTCCATCCATGCAGTGACCGGCGAGCCCATTAACAAGGGGTATGTTACATCTCAAATAACACCCATCCAGTTGTGTATTGAAAATCTTCACCATGAAATGTTCGAACCGTTCATTCTTCAAAATAGTCAAACGGACATCATTCTCGGCCTTCCATGGTTAATTCGTCACCAACCTACCATAAATTGCCAGTCCGGTAAGATAACCAGTTGGGGATGTCATTGTTCGCTTAAGAAATGCGCACATTCTGCTCCACCAGCTGCGGAACCCGAGAAAATGCTCACTGTGAGTTCCACCTCCATCGAGAGCCCCACGGAGAATCTGTCTACAAATATTCCCTCTTGCTATTCCTCGTTCTCTGACATATTCAACCCAGTTACTGCCTCCAACCTGCCACCTCATAGACCCTGGGATTGTGCCATTGACCTGATCCCCGATGCCTCGATTCCCAAGGGTAAGATTTACTCACTCTATGCGGAAGTACATTGAGGAAGCGTTACAACAGGGCTACATTCGTCCCTCTACATCCCCTGCTGCCGCTAGTTTCTTTTTTGTCGCCAAGAAGGATGGAGGGTTAAGACCTTCCATCGATTACAGAGCCCTGAATCTAATCACCATCAAATTCAGTTACCCGCTACCTCTCATCCCAACAGCCCTCGAACAGCTCCGAGAAGCCAGGATCTTCACCAAGTTGGATCTGAGGAGTGCATACAATCTGGTCAGAATCAAAGAAGGAGATGAGTGGAAAACAGCTTTCATCACGCCTGCAGGGCACTATGAATACTTGGTCATGCCGTATGGGTTGGTAAACGCTCCTTCCGTGTTCCAGAGCTTCATGGACGAGGTACTCCGAGACTACCTGGGGAAATTTGTGTTGGTGTATATCGATTATATTCTGATTTATTCCAAGAACCCTGTTGAACATCAACATCATGTGGCCCTGGTACTCCAACGACTCAGGGAATTCACCCTATTTCTAAAGGCAGAGAAGTGCACGTTTCATCAGACCAATGTCGAATTCCTGGGATACCAACTTAGTGAAAGAGGTGTGGAGATGGACAAGCGAAAGGCCGAAGCCATCATGTCCTGGCCAACCCCACAGTCGGTGAAAGAGCTCCAGAGGTTCCTTGGCTTTGCAAATTTTTACTGACTGTTCATACACCAATACAGTTTCCTGACAGCTCCTCTTACCTCCCTGTTAAAGGGGAAACCAAAAGTGCTACTCTGGACCCCAGAAGCAGAGCGTGGCTTTAACTCCCTCAAGGCCGCTTTCACCACCGCACCCTTGCTCCACCATCCAGATCCAGAGAAGGTATTTGTGGTGGAAGTAGATGCCTCCCAGTACTCGGGCTCATCCTCCAAGACGTACCTTGCGCGTTCTTTTCCAAGAGATTATCTACAGCAGAAATCAACTACGACATTGGGAACCGAGAGCCTTTGGCTGTGAAACTTGCCTTGGAGGAATGGAGGCATTGGTTAGAGGGGGCGAAACATCCATTCTTGGTACTTACGGATCATAAAAACCTCCAGTACTTGAGTGATGCGAAAAGACTGAATCCACGTCAGGCGCGATGGGCATTGTTCTTCACCCGGTTCCATTTCAAGATTTCTTATCGTCCAGGCTCCAAGAATACTAGAGCGGATGCCCTCTCTCGCATCCATGCCCCAGAAATCCCCAAGGAGGAACCTGAGGCCATCCTGCCCACAATATTGTTTGTCAATCCCATCCAGTGGGAGATCAACGAGCAATTATTGGAACTGTCACGACAACAACCTTGAATCCCAGGGTGTCCCCCCGAGAGGATTTACGTCCCAGAGGACTTCCGCAACTCTCTCATTGCTTCAGCTCACTCCTCCGTAGGCACAGGTCATCCCGGAATAAACAAAACGTTCACAACTCTCCAACTCAAGTACTGGTGGCCCAATATGCGGCACGACATCACGACTTTCATACAAGGTTGTATCCCCTGTGCCATGTCCAAGGTTCCCAGAAATCTCCCTGTGGGTAAACTAGTACCGCTTCCAGTTCCACATAGACCTTGGTCCCACATTGGAGTGGATTTCGTCACGGACTTGCCTGCCTCCGACGGTAACACCTGTATCCTCGTGGCCATTGATCGGTTCTCCAAGGCATTCAGGCTGATTCCTCTGAAGGGGCTCCCCACGGCTTTTGTCACTGCTGAACTTCTGATGGAGCACGTCTTCCGGAACTACGGTATCCCAGAGGACATCGTGTCCGACAGGGGACCCCAATTTATCTCCCGAGTTTGGCGAGCCTTTTTTACCCTCATGAACGTGACCGTAAGCTTGTCATCAGGATACCATCCGCAAACAAATGGCCAAACCGAACGGAAAATCCAAGATGTCGGGCGATTCCTGCGTCGCTTCTGCCACTCCAACCAAAACATCTGGAGTCGTTACCTCATTTGGGCAGAGTACGCACAGAACTCCCTCAGACAATCATCCACTCAACTGACTCCTTTCCAGTGTGTGCTGGGTTACCAACCCCCACTGTTTCCATGGTCCGGCGAACCCTCAGAAGTACCAGTAGTAAATAAGTGGTTTCAAGAGAGCGAGGGAGCGTGGAATCAAGCTCATCATCATCTTCAGCAAGCAGTGAATCGCCAACGACATTTTGCAGATGCCCACCGCCGTCGAACTCCCGAGTACCAACCCGGACAGCTAGTCTGGCTCTCCACTAAAGACATCCGTCTACGCCAACCTTGCCGCAAACTCAACCCCAGATACATCGGGCCGTTCCCCATCGTAATACAAGTAAACCCAGTCACTTATCAACTTCGCCTACCTCCAGAACATCGGATCCATCCCACGTTTCACGTCTCCCTCCTGAAACCTCACCACCCACCTGTACCCCACTGAGCCACAGAACCGGTCCCTGAGGATAACCCCCCGATACCACCTATTGAACCAGAGGCCATCTATTTGATTAATGAGATATTGAACTCCCGACGTCGAGGTGGTCAGATTTAATATCTCATAGATTGGGAGGGGTATGGACCAGAGGAAAGATGTTGGGTACCCCGGAACGACGTCCTTGATCCCAATCTGATCCGAGAATTTCACGCTCAATATCCTGACAAACCTGCACCACGACCCAGAGGTAGACCACCACGACGTCGGGGTCCAAGGTCCGCTGGCGCGGACTCTGGAGGGCGGGGTAATGTCAGGAACCAATCAGACACCACATCCTTCACCACACAACGATCACTCTCCCCAGAATACTAATCACCTGCACCTGTTCACAATCAGTAAGCCTCATCAACCCCTGCATAAAAACACTCACCACAGCCTCACTCTTGGTCAAGCCTCCAACAGGAACAGACCATTTCCCGTTTTCCTCAAGTCTCTAAGAAGTCCAGTTCCAGCAAAGTAAAGTATACTCACCTGTGAATTACTAACCTCTGCATTCCTGTTCCACTGTCTCCAGACATCTGGTCCGAGTCCTTGCTTCCTGAAATCCTGTCTGGATTTCAGTCCCCCTTAATCCTGTATCTTCCTGAGTCCCTGTGTTCACGCCGAGTTGTCTTTCCCACGACGACATCTGAAAGAGAAAGGACACGTATGAACGATCTGCTACCGCTTGACATAAAGTAACCTGAAGAGGATCTGCTCACCTGTAATCTGCCCTGCACGTAGTGATCCACCTCGTATCTGCACCTGAATTCTGAGAATACTCACCCTTGCACTTGTCACATTTAATAAAGCTGTGTTTGGATTCACTTACCTCTGTATCCTGACATATAAAGCAGCACTGTTTCCAACATTGATAATAACTATCATAATAAGTATCAAACCATCATATTAGAATGATTTCTGAAGGATCATGTGACACTGAAGACTGGAGTAATGATGCTGAAAATTCATCTTTGTCATCACAGGAATAAATTGCATTTTAAAATCCAGTTAAAACAGTTATTTATTGTATAATAATATTCCCCAAGATTTCTGTTTTACTGTATTTTTGATCAAATAAATGCAGGCTTGATGACTATAAGAGACTTCTTTCAAAAACATTAAAAATAGTAATCTTCCCAAACTTTTGACCAGCACTGTATATATATATTGTGTGTGTGTATACACATATCATGTATATATCGAAATTAATCAAATATATAGCTTATACACGCACGCACGCACGCACGCACACACACACACACAATATATCTAAATTATTTGAATAGCTTAGCAACATATTAACGTCAAACAAAGTGTGATATTTTATTGATTAATTAATTAATTTGCATCTGCAAATCTTGTATTTTCATTTCGTTAACTTCAGAATCTCTGCTGGAGAAAATACATAAGATGGTTTTCTGGTGTGGTATTACTGATCTCCCTGTCCAAAACCCAACTGGACCAGCTTAGGCTGGTTTGAACAGTTTTCATCTCTCTCCTTGATGTGACTGGTCGCAGTTATCTGTTATAGGCTGGATGTTGGCGTCATATATCTGCTGATGACTGTCTGTGTGCACTAATCTACTAATCATTAGCCTGTGCATTGGCATGTGGGCGGCACTGTGGGCACAGATGCTAAACTGAGGAGGAGGCACAGCTGGCTCGACTCTCATTACATGAGACGCCCTACTGAGAGACAGACGTCCCTGTTAGCAATCTTAACGTGTAGGACTGTTAGCCGCTCTATGCTGGCCATAAATTACAACCTCATTAGCAGGATGAGAGTTTCGACTTTTATTTGCGCCACTGTGCTTGCGTTAGATTTGATTACATCCCAATTAGCAATTGAAGAGATTAGCTCTGCGTTGGTTAAGCCACACTGGCATTAGATTCAGCAGAGCTTAATCAGCACATTGAGACTTTAGCCTTGCGCTATTTGCAGAACAACATACGTAATATACACTACCGTTCAAAAGTTTAAGGGCGGTATGATTTTTTTTATGTTTCTCTAAAAGCTCTCTTATGCTCACATGTTTGAGCTATTTGATTAAATTGATTGATCTTCACCTGCGCGTAGACATATTTGATTACATCTTAACATCTCCTCTCTCTCTCTCTCTCTCTCTCTCTCTCTCTCTCTCTCTCTCTTTTCTCTCTCTCTCTTTCTCTCTCTCTCTCTCTCTCTCTCTCTTTGCCAAAGCATCAACATATTATAAATAATAAACAAGTAAAACATATAAGTATCTACATATGATGTCATATGTAGCATTGTAAATAAATCTTAATAAATAAATAAATACATTGGGTCACTCTAGAGAATTAGCTGTCTCTGGCTTTGTGAATAGCTAGCACATATTTAGCCGCTAGTGCAGCTGTATTATCATCTTCTCCAAGTAAGAAGGACATTTTTTCAGTGTCACTCAGTTCAAAGAATGATGGAATCAGGGTTTCAAATCTGGGCAGAAATGTTTCTCTCATATTGGTGTATTTAGTACAGAAGAGCAGACAGTGTTCCTCATCCTCTATGTGCTGTAGATCACAGTGTCTACAGATCCTCTGCTCTCTCTCTGTCCATGTTTGTCTACGTCTTCCTCTCTCTATCTCTAGATCATGGTCATTTAATCTGTATTTGGAGAGGATTTGTCTTCCTTTAAAATGTTTTATAAATAGATACAACTGGCCAATTTAGTGGTTCTATTGAGGGTCGAGTAACATTGGAGTTTATTTTGAAGTTCAAAACTTGCTTTCATTGACTCATCATGAGTTTCTTTTAGATGTGTGTGGATTTCTTTAACACTAGTTTTGGGGCTGTAGCTGTGGTCAGTGGGGAGTATAGTCTGGTGGACGAGCTGAAGAGCGAGTGTGTGTAGAGAATGAGGTTCTGCTGAGCTTTCGTTGGCGAGGAGGGCTTTATATTGGACTGGCTCTGGATCAGACTGATGGAGGTGATGCCAGAACTGAACACATCTCTTCTGGATCTCGATGTCCAGCGGGTACAGGCCTAGCTCAGCCCTGCAGGCGGCAGTGGATGTGTTTCGGTGAACCCCTAAAATATTTTTGGCAATTTCCAATTATAGTTTTTCTACTGATGTTTTATCCCAATTTTTAAAATTTAGTCTCTCTCTCTCTCTCTCTCTCTCTCTCTCTCTCTCTCTCTCTCTCTCTCTCTCTCTCTCTCTCTCTCTCTCTCTCTCTCTCTCTCTCTCTTCTCTCTCTCTCTCTTCTCTCTCTCTCTCTCTTCTCTCTCTCTCTCTCTCTCTCTCTCTCTCTCTCTCTCTCTCTCTCTCTCTCTCTCTCTCTCTCTCTGTCTCTGTCTCTGTCTCTCTGTCTCTCTCTCTCTCTCTCTCTCTCTCTCTCTCTCTCTCTGTCTCTCAAGATTCAAATAGCTTTATTGGCATGGTGAAAGAAATCTTTACATTGCCAAAGCATTCATAACACTACACAATAAAATAAAGAAATAATTATAAAAATAAATAAATAAATAAATACAAATAAAGTAGTTTTTTTTTTTTTTTACATGGAAATAAACATTCCCATAAAAATTGTATAAATAGTTATATCAGTGTCTCTAGATGTATAGTTGGTAGCTCTGTCCTGCCGGAGGCTCTTTCTTCGTGACAGGACCTCACGTACCTGGCAGCCAGGTTTGAGCTCGCTGGGCTTTCTCCTAGCAGGAGTGGGAGTTTGTCCATATTAGATTTCTGATGGAAGTCTTTCTGGTGGGTTGTGAAAAGGGGATAGAAAGTGTCCCTAATGTTTGTATAATTGGGGCAGGATGTCAAAAAGTGTAGCTCTGTTTCCACTTGGTTCTCTGTGCAGTGAGGGCACAGTCGCTCTTCCCTCGGCAGCCAGGTCTGTCTGTGTCTGCCTGTCTCTATGCTCAGACTGTGTTCACTGAGTCTGTACATGCTCAGGACTTTCCTCAGTTTAGGGTCGCTCACTTTACTCAGGTATCCTGCCAATTCATATTTTCTGTTTAGGGCCAAATAGCATTCCAGTTTACTCTGTTTGGCTGTTGCGCCTGTCCAATGTTTGATGTATTTTTCTTTTTGTGTTTTAATTATTTGGTTTGGTCTGGGTATGTTTTTATTGTCAGTTTGTGACGTCAGCTCTAAGACCAATCTTCCGAGGGCGTTCTTCTCTGGCTTCAGCTCTTGGTAGGTCAGGGCTTTGTGATGGAGGGTCTGTTCATCACTATTTCTTAAGTGGGCATGGAATTTAATGGCTCTGTTTTGAATCGTTATTACAAGGGGGTATAATCCTAATTCTGCTCTACAGGCATTATTTGGGGTTTTGCGCTGAACTCGTAGCAAGATTTTGCACAGCTCGGTCTGCAGAGTCTCCATTGGGTGTTTGTCCCATTTAGTGAACTCTTGGTCTGTGAGTGGACCCCAGACTTCACAGCCGTACAGCGCGATGGGCTCTATTACTGTTTTCATTATTTTTAGCCAGATTCTGATTGGGATGTCAATTTGGATATTTCTCTTAATAGCATAAAAGGCTCTCCATGCCTTGTCTCTCAACTCGTTAACAGCTTTTTTGAAATTTCCTGTGTTGCTAATATTTATGCCAAGGTAAGTGTAGTCCTGCGTGTGTTCAAGGAGCATGTTGTTCAATTTAAAACTATGATGTTGGTCTTGGTGGGTGGGTCTTTTTTGGAAAATCATTATTTTTGTCTTTTTGGGGTTAACTGACAGGGCCCATGACTGACAGAAGCTGTGCAGGAGGTCTAGATGCTGCTGCAGACCCTCTTTAGTGGGAGACAGCAGCACCAGATCATCAGCAAATAGAAGGCATCTGACTTCAGTGTCTAGTAGAGTAAGGCCAGATCCTGCAGACTGATCCAGAGCCCTCGCTAGCTCATTTATGTAGATATTGAACAGCGTGGGGCTTAAGCTGCAGCCCTGTCTTACTCCACGACTCTGAGGGAGGAATTCTGTGTGTTTGTTACCAATTTTAACTGCAAATTTGTTGTTTGTGTACATTGATTTGATGATGTCATATGTTTTTCCTCCAATGCCGCACTGGATTAAATGAAGAAAAAGACCTTCATGCCAAATGGAGTCAAAAGCTTTTTTGAAATCAACAAAGCATGATAAAATTTTACTTTTGTTTTCGTTAATTTGCTTATTGACTAAGGTATGGAGAGTGTATATATGGTCTGATGTGCGATATTTTGGTTGGAAGCCAATTTGACACTTGCTCAGGACATTTCTGTCTCTGAGAAAATGGGCTAGTCTGCTGTTTAGGATGTTGTAGAAGAGTTTACCTAGGTTGCTGTTTACACATATACCACGGTAGTTATTAGGGTCAAATTTGTCTCCATTTTTATGGATTGGGGTAATAAGTCCTTTGTTCCAAATGTTGGGGAATATACCTAAACTCAGGATGATATTGAAGAGCTTGAGATTGGCTAATTTGAATTTGTGGTCTGTGTATTTAATCATTTCATGTAGGATGCCATCGACACCACAGGCTTTTTGTAATTTCAGGATTTGGATTTTGTCTAATAGTTCGGTTAGTGTCATTGGGGAGTCTAAGGGATAAGAGTCTTTTTTCTTTCTTAAAATATTCCTATATTGTTTAAGTTTTTCGTGATAGAGATGACGGGTGTTCTCATTGTCAGCATCTCTGTGTTTCTGGTTGGATAGGGTTCTTAATTCTTTCCTAAGTTTTTTGCAGTCATTGTCAAACCATTATTCAGTGGCATGTGGTCTTTTTGGTTTTCTTTTTGTGATTTTTAAGTTGGATAATGTTGCTGATACCTCAAATATTCTGTTCAGCTTGTCTACTGCTAGGTTTGTATCTTCACTATTGTGCAGGAAAGGAGTGGCAAGGAATTTATCTAATAGGGGTTGAATTTTCGGTTGACTAATTGTGCTTAGATATGTATCTTTACTGTTTTCTTTCCATCTATACATGTTTCTAAGTGAGTGGAGCTGGGTTTGTTTAGATGCTTCTTGGTTGGGCATTGCTCTGTTTAAGTAGAGGGTTATTTTACTGTGGTCTGACAGGGGGTTTAGTGGGCTGACTGTGAACGCTCTGAGGGAGTTTGTGTAAAGGTCTATCAGGAAATAGTCAACTGTCCTGCTCCCGAAAGATGAGCTGTAGGTGTATCTACCGTAGGAGTCTCCTCGAAGCCTGCCGTTGACTAGGAACAGACCTAGTGTGCGACACAGATGAAGAAGATGTGTTCCGCTTTTGTTTGTTGTTTTATCATAGTTGTGTCTCTGTGTTTGTATAGGTGTGGGGAGGACGTCTCCTCCAGGCAGGTGTTTGTCCCCCTGAGAGTTCAGTGTGTCCAGTTCTTCACCTGTTCTGGCATTCAGGTCTCCACAGAGCAGCACGCTTCCCTGTGACTGGAAGTAATTAATGTCTACTTCAAGAATGGAGAAACTGTCTTCATTAAAATATGGAGACTCTGCTGGAGGGATATAAGTGGCACACAGGAGGATGTTTTTCTCTGTTGCGGTGACTGTCTTATTAATTTCTAACCATGTGTAGAATTGTCCTGTTTTAACTACTTTGATGGCATGGGCAAGATTTGATCTGTACCAGATAAGCATGCCTCCTGAGTCTCTTCCTTGTGTCACTCCAGGCAGTTTAATGGATGGGATGATGAGTTCTCTGTAGTCTTTGGGGCAGCCGGTGGGTCCATCTCCTCTGCTCTATGTCTCCTGCAGGATGATGATGTCTGAGTTTTTGATTTCTGAGTTGAAATCTGGGTTTCTGCTTTTGAGGCCAAAGGTAGATAATCTCTGTTTGAATCAATTAAAATAGCGACTTCCGGTCGTAGTGTTCCTTCTGTCGGTGTGGAGGGGTCATCTGAGTGTGAGGCTTGTTGTGAGGTGAGGGAAGGGTCTGATGGGAGAGGAGGATTCTGGCTGTGCTGAATCTCTGTTGTTTGAGAGTTGTGATCAGGGTGAAGAGTGTCCTGCTCCTCCGGTTCCTCTGATGAGCTGAACTCGCTGTGCTGTGCTCCTCTGTCCTGCCTCAGTTCACTTATTTCCATCCTCATTGCTGTTAGTTGTGCCTTGTGTAACTCAGTCTGTTGTAAGAACCGTGTTTCCAGTGTCTCCAGCTGAGCCCTGAGCCCCTCTCTCTCCTGCTGGAGCTCCTTCACCTCGGTCTGCAGTGTAGACAGCTCTCTCCTGAGGCTGTCCCTTTCTCTGTGCTTGGCTGTGGGGCTGTTGCTGGTCTGGTCTGTTGTCTGAACTGTTTGCAGGGAGAAGATCATCTCCTTGAGCTGGACCATTTCTCCCACTAGCTCTGTGAATCTCTCCCTCATGTCAGTGCAATAGCAGTGTGGATGGGGGTCTTTGGTCTGCTCTGTGCTGGAAGGGTCTCTGTGTTCTGTCTGATCCTCGTCTGTGTGGAAGGTGTGGAAGACTGACTCCTCAGGAGGGATAAGTTTGTCGCTGGTAGTGGTCTCTTTCTGTGCTCTGTCTTTGATGCAGAGGAAGTCTTGTTCAAAGAGACCATTGATGCTTTTTACCACCACTATACCCGTTGTTTTGGAGATATTTACGGTCGTGGTTGTTGTGTCTTCCTCGTTTCTTATTTTTAACTGGAAACCCCCGCAGATGCCTTTTCTTTCAGCTGAGGGGTAGTTTGCAATTATGGCCTTGTGCCATGCATAGGGCTTGTTGGTATAAAATGTCAGGTTACTTATGCTGCCATCTTTATGTAGGTCTGCAAAAAGGGTTTCTGGGTTGCCTGTCAGTCTTTTATTTTTGTAGACTTTCCGTGCCGATTCATTTGTGACACCTTTAGGATAGTGTAGTGGGATGGCCTCCACATATGGGGATGGTTTAGGCCTGACGTTGTGGCTGGAGTGTTCAGAACTCTTCTGGGGGCGGGGCCAGGAAGATGCACTGGCCATAGTTGATTTAGAATGTAAACATCCAACTGAAATAACTGCCAGTTTTTTGTTTATTTTCTCTCAGTGACATAAAAATTAATAAACAAGCCAAAAAAGAAGGCAAAAATATGAATTTTCACTGATTTTGTGATAAAATATAATATATGTATTACAAGTTCAAGTTTCAGTTTTGTCCAAAATGTCTCTTTGTGCTCTTCTAAGCAAAAACTCAGAGAGATGTGAAATGGCACTTTCTGTTCAAAATGTCATTACCGCTCTTTTTTCTTGTAAGTTTTCTTCTTAGTTGTAATGTTGTTTATGTTGCTTGATGTCATCCTTTTCATTATAAATGTCCTCTTCTGTAGAGGGTAATCCAGTGATGATCTTCTCTTGAACTTTCCTCAGATTCAGGTGTGAAAAAATAAAATACAATTAAATAAATAAAATCTGTCCTAATTAAACAAAAACTTGTCTAGACAATGTTTTATGTTAAATATTCTACTTTTCTCTCATTTTGTGATGGTTGTTTGGTTGAGTGAGTGGAGTGTGACTTGGAGAGTGGTTGCGGTTTTTCCCTTCATCTAAAGGTCTGTCAGTTTTAAATGTTTTTTTCCTCACACGGATTTTTTTACATAATCTTTCTCTGTGAACTGTTACAAAGCACTGAAACTAGTTCTAGTGGTTTAGTGGGTCGTGTCGGACAGCTTTAAGCTGCGGCTAGGCTACGACGATGGCGGAGAAGGCTGGTTTTGAGCAGCTCACCCGGCGGCACGGGCTGAAGGTTTCGGTCGGCGCTGAGTGCTCGGTCGAGGACACTGTTCTAGCGGTGGGAGAGGTGGTGGGTCACGAGAGTATCCGATCTGCATCTAGGATGAACGGAGCTGTTGTTTTGTTCTTGGACAAATTTGAAAAAGTTAATGATATCGTAGAAAGTGGTATAGTTCTCAACGATCGTTTCGTTAAGATTTTTCCACTGGTTAATCCAGCAAGGAAAGTTTTGTTATCCAACGTGCCCCCTTTCATTAGCGATGAAGCACTGCAACGTGAACTGTCTAGATATGGACAGCTCGCGTCTGCAATTAAAAAAATCCTGATGGGTTGCAAGTCTCCTCTGTTGAAGCATGTGGTTTCTTTCCGTCGATTTGTTTACATGATTTTAAAAACCGATATTGAGGAAATAAATGTTGTTTTCAAATTTAAAGTTGATGGCTTTGATTATGTCATTTTTGCCACAACTGAAAACATGAAGTGCTTTGGATGTGGAAAAGAAGGGCATTTAGCACGTGCTTGCCCTGAAAAAGGCAGTTTAGTAAACACTGCAGATGAAAATGCCCTTCAAAACCAAGGAATTAATGTGGTAAAGGATAGGCAAGCTGATGAAATGGCAGAAACAAATGTACATGCTGAGAATAAGGACAGTGGAAGTAAGGGGTGTGAAAAGGGAAACCTGAGAAGTGATGAGACAATGGATATTGAGATTGACGAGGTAGAGAATGAAATCTTTAATGAAGAGGAGAACATTTTTAAAGTTCCAGCAGTGAAAAGAAAATCAAACTCTTGTGAAGCAGCTGATAAGTTTAAGAAAAAGATACAAGCTGAGAACAATACGCATATGTCTGATGTATCTGATTCAGGAAGTGAGCAAGAGGGGTCTGAGGCCTCTGTGGAAGATAATGTGAGTCAAGATCGCAGTGGCTATGGTTTAGAACAAATGAAGAAGTTTTTACAAAGTACAAAAGGAATGAGAAATGTTGAGGTGATAGATTTTTTTCCTGATCTCTCTCTGTTTATGGACTCAGCAAAAAATCTAATGAAACACAAGGGAGATGAGTGTTTGTCGAACCCAGAGGTGTATAGATTAAAGAAAATTGTGCAAAAAGTGCGCACCCAGACAACGCAGAATGAGTCACAAGAATAATGCAATATGTTGTTGTTTGGTCTTAGTGCTGCTCTCTTCCCTCATAATGAGCACTTTTAAAATCGCCTCCCTGAACGTTAATGGTATGAGGGATGCTAAAAAATGGATGCTGCTCTATGAATTAATCAAACTTAAAAATATAGACATTATGTTTTTACAAGAGACTCATAGTACAAAAGAAAATGAAGTAGAATGGCTGAAAGATTGGGAGGGAAACATCTTTTTTAGTCATAAGACTTCTCTTAGTTCTGGAGTAGCAGTTTTATTTTCAAAACAATTTCTGCCAATGTCTTTTGATCGTTTTGAAATAATAGAAGGTAGAGTTATTAAATTAATAGCCAGGTTTGAAAATATCACAATGGAATTGATTAATGTCTATGCGCCTGTTAAACCTATTGAAAGAATGTTATTTTTGGAAGCATTGGGTGAAAATTTTAAACAGTGTGATATGGAAAACGTTTTTTTACTTGCTGGTGATTTTTCTGTGAAATCTGTTACGCAAAAGAGTGCATATTGGCATTTTAACACTGCTTTAATTGAGGATGCTGCTTTTGGACAATGTTTACTTTTTTTTTGGATGGGTTGGAGAAGCCAAAAGCCTAATTTCACTTCAATACAGCAATGGTGGGATATTGGGAAATTAAAGATAGAAAAACTATGTAATCAGTATACTTCTAATGTAACAGGGGACACTCTTCAAAATATTAGGAATTTGGAAATGAATATTTTGGAGCTCCAAGGGTTGTGTGGAGCTCATGGAGATCCGGGCCATATTCAGACTCTTAAGGATAAGAAAGTTGCACTAGCTGATCTGTTGGACACTAGAGCTCAAGGGGCTTTAGTTAGGTCCAGATTTCAGAGTATTTCTGAAATGGATGCCCCGTCCCGATTCTTCTTTAGTCTGGAAAAGAAAAATGGTCAAAAAAAGAGTATTCAATGTTTACGGTCTGTGGATGGGAAAGATCTGACTGGGGACTCTGACATTCGGAAAAGGGCTGTTAGCTTCTATAGGGAGCTGTATGCCTGTGAATGTGTGGAGGATCAGTCAGCAAATCACCTCCTTTCAGATCTTCCAGAGATGACTGAGGAGTCGTGTGCTGGTCTGGTGCATCTTTTGACAGCAGATGAACTTTTTAACTCACTGCAAAGCATGAAAAATGGCAAAGCACCAGGTTTAGATGGGCTGCCGGTGGAATTCTATAAGGCATACTGGCACTTCCTTGGAGAAGACTTGCTTGCAGTGTTAAGTAGCAGTCTGTCTGAAGGGCGACTGCCAATAAGCTGCAGGAGAGCAGTCTTAACTCTGCTTCCGAAGAAAGGTGACCTCAAAGAGGTTAAGAATTGGAGACCAGTGTCTTTGTTATGCACCGATTACAAGATTCTGTCAAAAACTTTGGCCAACAGACTGAGGGAGGCTTTGGGGCAGGTCATCCATATAGATCAGTCTTATTGTGTACCCAACAGATCAATAGTGGACAACATATCTTTGATTCGAGATGTTCTGGAAGTCTCTAGACTCTTTGACCAAAAGGTTGGGCTGGTTTCTCTGGACTAGGAAAAGGCTTTTGACCGGGTGGAACATCAGTTTTTATGGCATACTCTTAAGGCATTTGGTTTCCCACCTGAGTTTATTGCTATGATTAAAGTGCTCTATTGTGACATTGAAAGTATATTGAAAGTCAATGGTGGCTTAGGTAGTCCTTTTAAAATTCAAAGAGGTATAAGACAAGGTTGTGCCCTATCAGGTATGCTGTATTCAATAGCTTTAGAACCAATGTTAAATAAAATCAGAGCAGAGCTAAATGGTTTTAATTGTGAAAATCTCTTTCCACCGATAAAACTGTCAGCATATGCTGATGATATAATGGTTTTGATTAGTGGGCAGAATGACATTAATAAGTTAGTGGATATTGTTAATAGCTATGGGAAATTTTCTTCTGCAAAGGTGAATTGGGCCAAAAGTGCAGCGTATTTAGTTGGAGAATGGAAAGAGGAAATCTGTTTTTGCCAGAGTGGTTTAAAATACCTTGGAATCTTCCTAGGCGATAAATCAACAAATAAGAAAAATTGGGAGAATGTGTGTGAAAATGTTGAAGGAAGATTAGAAAGGTGGAAATGGATGTTGCCTAAAATGTCTTTTAGGGGAAGGGCTCTGGTTATTAACAATCTGGTAGCCTCCTCTTTATGGCACAGATTATCTGTTTCAGAGCCTCCTGTTGGGATTCTGGAAAAAATACAAGTCAAAATGACAAAAAAAATTTTGGGATAAATTGCATTGGGTGCCTAGGGCTGTGTTGTATCTTCCGAAGGAAGAAGGTGGTCAAAGTATAGTAGACCTCAAGAGTAGAAAAGCAACTTTTAGGCTGCAATTTGTTCAGAGATTCTTGTATAAATCAAATGTATTGTGGGCTGGATTAACGTCTTGCCTTTTAGGTAAGGTTGGTGAGTGGGGTTTTGGAAAAAATATTTTTTGGACGGACTGCACTAAATTTGACTTTGGGTTTATTTCTCCTTTTTATGAAAGTGTGAGAAAAGCTTGGTGTGTGGTACAAATCAGAAGATCTTTGCCCTACAAGTCCTTACAATGGTTTTTAGAAGAACCTCTGATTAATGGTGCACATTTCGATTTATGTGATGATACAACACCATGGTTAAAACAGGTTTTGACAAATGTTAAGATTGTGAAAATGAAGAGCCTAATGGAAGTGGCTGGTGAGACCCCCCTGGCGAGTTTATATCAAGTGTGTGTACAAGTGATAAATAAAGACAAATTACAACGTGTGGATACGCCATGGAGAAACCACTTAAAGGTTGAGGATGGTTTTAAGCCTGTTTGGGGTTTATTTTACAAGCCACCATTGACTAAAAAAGTTGGATATCTGCAGTTACGAGTATTTCATGGCATTATTGCAGTTAATGCTTTTATTTCAATCTTGAACCCAACTGTGCAAGATAAATACCCTTTTTGTACTGACAGAGAAACAATTTTTCACTGTTTTTCGCATTGTGAGAGACTGAAATCTCTTTTTGTCTTATTGGAAACTTTGTTTTCTTCTGTCAATGAAAGGTTTACAATGTCGGTGTTTATTTTTGGTTTTGAATATAGTAAAAAAAAGAAGAGGAAAGGACGGTTGTTAAACTTCATTTTGGGACAAGCAAAAATGGCTACATATGTTAGTAGAAGATATAAGATTCTTTATGATTCAAATTGTGTAGTTGAATTGTGTTTCAAAAGGCTTATAAAAGCAAGAGTAATGCATGATTTTATTTTTTATTTATCTATGAAGAATGTGGAAAAGTTTGAAGACATTTGGAGTGTAGAAAAATTGCTGTGTTGGGTTGATAATGATGTGTTGTCTTTTGCCGAGATTATGGGGTAATCTAGTGAAGGGTTTTGTAATGTTTTTTTAGAATTTTGTATTTAATAAAGGTGTTATAAAATTCAAAAAAAATTCTCTCTCTCTCTCTCTCTCTCTCTCTCTCTCTCTCTCTCTCTCTCTCTCTGTGGGTGTGGAGTATTTTCAGTTATCTGGAGGCTTGTCTCTGTTTGATAGCCTGACAGAAAAAGCGTTGCATTACTTGACTGGATCGATAAATCTTTATTAATAGAGAGACAGAGAGATTCCCTCTCTGCATATCTGGATGGGTTTATCTGGTTAGAGGGTGAAGGCCCGTATTTGTGTGTTTAAACTGATATCAAGAGTTCACAATATATTTTAACCTGTAACTTGATCATTTATACATCAAAACTGCCTAAGATTACTGAATGAAGTGTCGACCCAGGACGAGGTACAGGACTGTGAAGCTTTGGGGGTGTTGATGGACTCGATCTACTCCATCTGTGTTTTGATCATCGTTCTGAATCTGATCTGGACGTAGTCTTTGACAAAAATTTGATGTTCTCAGCTTTTTGTTCAAAATGTTGCTTTTTAATGAAACTTACCCTCATTCTAGTGTTGATATCAAAAAAATGCATGAAGCTAGATTTTTTTTTTAAAGGAGAGGCTCTGTTTTTTTTTTTTATTTCTTTTTTTTTATTATATATTATGTTCAGATATTCATACAAAAAAATATTCTGGGGGCCATGAAAGTTTTGTGAAAATTATCAACTTGAAATACACCAGTAGGGAAAGAGTTTTTAGTTGATGTTTTTAATAGTGATTTTTTTTTTGATCTTCCTCTTCCTTTAACTGTTGCATTTTTGTTTTTATTATTTAGTCATCATTATTGTTGTTATTATTTTTTCTTATTATTTTCTCTTCTTTTTCATCATTTCCTTTTTTATCTGCTGTGTTTTAGTTGGAATTTAATTGAGCTGAAAGTGCGTCATTTAAATAGTCAAATTTGATTTCATGTCTTTTTCTATCATTCGCCCTCCTCTCCACACTGTTGAGACTAGCTAATCTACAATTGCAGTACTCTGTTCGATTTTTCATCAAGAGCAACACAATAGCGTGTTCTATTAGACCGTAACTTTATTAGGCTTGAAGTTCATTACAAAAGAGTTCAGCAGCCAGTGGAGCAGAAGTTAATCACAGCACCAGTCAGTCCATTAGATCCTTCACTCTTTACACCATCACAGTGCGACCCTATTCCTGTTAGTGGGTGACAGCAGTGGCTTGACATGGTGTTTTGTTTGTCATTGTTTTTGTTTAGTGATGCACACACTTTATTCGGTAGTATAAGAATGAATGGCCTGTTTGTTCAGACTTTGGGATCATTCACATGCATTTATGCGCTGCTTTTCCATTGGTTTTCTATACATACGCACGTTAGACGGACCTGTTTAACTGTTGCATTCGCGTCTGGCGTCTTTTGCAGCGCCTCATGCATAAGATGGCGTTCTAAAAATGCAGTGTTCAAGTTAGAAGTTCAACTTTCAAAAAAGGCAACTATAGATCTTGTCTTTAACCATAAAAATGTGTTCTGTGTGAATGGATCCTAACTGTTGCATGTATTCATTCGCTGCATCCGAAATCACATACTGTATAGTAGGTACTACATTTGGTTTGAAACTTTCTTCGCAACCATTAAAAACCGCAACTGTAAAATAGATCTTTATAAATGAAATTCAGAAACACTACAGTATATCCATCATGTTGTCATTGTTATATGACCTGTGGCATTCCACTGCAGTACTTTTCCTTTGTTTTTCAATGTAAACGTATTAGACAGACAACTTTTTGCAGTGCCTCGCACATCATTTGACAGCAAAAACGTGTTGTGTGAACCGGCCCTTACCCGTCATTCTTACCCAAGTGTTTATACTAAGCATTTTGTGATAGTTTCTGGCAAAAACTACTAAGATACTAAAGCCCTGAACTTAAGCATGAAAGTACAGAATGATGTGTTCAGTGTTTTGATACAGTATATGCCCGTTCAGTTTCTGACACACTCCACGTGCTTGAGTCTGCTGACAACAGGACAAATTGAAGTTGAGCAACCTATCACATTCAATTTCAAATTAACTCAATTAATTAAGCCCAATTACAGTCAACTTAAAAAAAAGAAGAAAATTCTCCTAATGAGTAACATGAAGTTCCCTTTCGTTGTCACTCGGAGTTACGTCGGATGACGACTAATGGGGTTTCGCTTAGAAAGCCTATGTACTTCGAGTATTAAAAACCGAGCCAATGGCAAAGAAATGCCATGGGTCTGCGGAATTTGCATGACGTAACTCCGCCCCACCTCGTGGGTATAAAAGGAGGACGCCGGCAACATGCAGTTATGTTTTCGCTTCGGAGCCAAGGGTTTCTCTTCACTCCACAAGCCATCTCTGAATTGTCAGCTTCACAAACGAGTTCCTCTGGTGTTGGTGTGACGGCGATCTCCAGCGAGTGCGCGCTTCCTGCTTATCTGTGCAGTGGTTTGCCAGTGAGTGCGTGTCTCCCCGGGCGCTTCAACACTCAGAGTGTTTCTCTCATAAAAGAGCTTACACGCGGCACGTCTTTTTAAAGATGCCTCGCCCGTGCACTTCTGGTTGCGGCAGATTAGTGTCTGACTCTGATGAGCACGAGCGCTGTCTAGTGTGTTTGGGCATGGATAATGCTAGAGCAGTGCTCGTGGATGAGTAATGTTCTCTCTGCGGGAACATGACCATCGCGTCACTTAGATCGAGAGTCAATGAACTCGCAAGAGTGAGAGTCCCCTCATCCACACCCCGATCTAGTGCTCCCTCGCGGGGTGCTACTTCGGTTGGTGGCCAGGGTGACCTGAGGGTTACGGTCTGGAACAAGGCGCCGACTATCTGTCCGCGACCCCAGGCCCCCCCTCTGTGACGGTGCCCGCTAGTGAACCTCCGATTCCCACGGGTCGACGCGGTGCTATGTCTGTAGCAGCATCACAAGGTGGGTCTGAATCTTCTGGAAGTGAGGACTCAGCGCAGCTGCCACCTTCCGGTGTGCATACGGTTGTGCCTGAGTCTGATCCGGAGATGACGGCCATGCTTTCCCGGGCAGCCGCGAGCATCGGTCTAGAGTGGAGGCCTCCACCCTGTCCTGAGCACTCGTGGCTGGACGATTGGTTTTTGGGTAAGGCCGCCGACCCACGTCCACGGCAAACCCCAATACCTTTCTTCCCGGACGTGCATGATGAGATCTCGAAGTCCTGGAAGACCCCCCTGTCTTCTCGGGACCGCTCGCTGGTCTCATCCGCCTTTCCTCCCCTCGATGGGGCAGCTGCCCGTGGGTACACTGGGCTTCCCCCGGTTGAACGCTCTGTTGCGATGCAACTGTGTCCTCAGAGTGCTTCTTCTCGGGGCGAGCCTAAGCACCCATCTAAGGCCTGTAGATTTTCGTCTACTCTGGCGGCGGGACAGGCAGCTGCTTCTTTGCATGCGATGGCCACTCTGCAGGTCTACCAAGCCCAGATGCTCGGTGACATGCACGAGGGTAGGACAGACCCAGGGCTCTTTGATTAGCTGCGCGCCGCAAACGACCTTGCCCTCCGGGCGACGAAGGTAGCCGCGCGCTCTGTGGGTCTAGTGATGTCCACTTCGGTTGTCCAGGAGAGACACCTCTGGCTGAACCTGGGCGACATGCGGGATACCGAGTGGACTCGTCTGCTCGATGCACCCCTGTCCCAGCCCGGCCTCTTCGGCGACGCAGTTGAGGATTTTGCCCAACAGTTCTCAACTGCACAGAAACAGACTGAGGCCATCAAACACATTCTGCCCCGCCGACCCGCTGCTGCCTCGACGTCGGCCGGGCAGACGTCTCAGCCTGTTTCCCGCCAAGCACCGGGCCAAGCGGTGCTCCTGAGACGGGCTGCTCAGGGATGATGGTTGTTTCTCAGGAGATGGTAGCAGGATCACTCCTTCCCCCGGTGGAGGGCCGGGGGAGAATCTTTTGTTCTCCACTCCCCGCTGCTCACCCATGGGTGGGCAGCACCCTAATGTGGTTAAAAGAAAGAAACAATCCCCTCATCCCTGAGCACACAGAGTTCTCGGACGACACAGAGCGCCGCCCCCAAGCCGTGCTCTCCTCGTCCGCTTCGCCCTTGTCCCGCTGTCGCCAGACCCCTGGCAGAGCAGGCCCCAGCGGGACGACCTCCCTGGTCCTTCCCTGGCCCCCTCTGCCAGAGCGCGGGTGTTAACTCTGCCCCACACCGGCCGCTATGCCGTCCACGTCTGGGCCAGTTACTCCGCTTCGCTGCCCCTCCGGGGGGACGCCTGTGGTTCGCATGACCCCGCTGGTTCAGTTCCTGGGAGCCTGGCTAGAGCTTCCCTGTCTGTCCCGCTGGGTCATGCCTATGGCATGTCAATTGCCTCGAGTTGCTGGCAGTACGCCTTGCCCTGCACCGCTTTCGGGCGTTGCTCAAGGGTCAACACGTACTAGTCCGATCAGACAATACCGCCACTGTAGCGTACATCAACCATCAAGGTGGTCTACGCTCCCGCCGTATGTCGCAACTCGCTCGCCACCTCCTCTTATGGAGTCAGAAGCATCTGAGGTCCCTTCGAGCCATTTACATTCCCGGAGCCGTGAACTGTGCAGCCGACGAGCTCTCACGGCTTCAGCCCCTCCCCGGAGAATGGTGACTCCATCCCAGTCGGTTCAGCTGATTTGGGACCAGTTCGGGGACGCACAGATAGATCTGTTTGCCCCCCACGACTCGACCCATTGCGACCAGTATTATTCCCTGACCGAGGGCACGCTCGGCACGGATGCTCTGGCGCACAGCTGGCCGCGGGGCCGCAAATATGCGTTTCCCCCTGTGAGCCTTCTTGCGCAGGTTTTGCGCAAGGTCAAGGAGGACGAGGAGCAGGTCCTTCTGGTTGCGCCGTACTGGCCCACCCGGACTTGGTTCTCCGAACTGGTGCTCCTCGCGACAGCACCTCCTTGGCCAATTCCTCTGAGGAAGGACCTCCTTTCTCAGGGACGGGGCACCCTATGGCACCCTCGTCCCGATCTTTGGAGCCTCCACGTGTGGCTCCTGGACGGGACGAGGCAGGTTTGAGTACCCTACCACCAGCGGTGGTGGCTACCATCACTTCCGCTAGAGCGTCGTCCACGAGACACACCTACCTGTTGAAGTTGAACCTCTTCGTCAACTGGTGCTCTTCTCGCCGAGAAGACCCCCGGAGGTGTTCGGTCAGTCTCGTGCTTTCCTTCCTTCAAGATGGGTTGGAGCGAAGGCTGTCTCCCTCCACCCTCAAAGTTTATGTTGCCGCTTTTGCCGCACACCATGACTTGGTGGAAGGTAAATCTTTAGGGAAGCACGACCTGATCATCAGGTTCTTGAGGGGAGCGAGGAGACTGAGTCCTCCTCGCTCTCCTCTCGTTCCCTCTTGGGACCTCGCAGTGGTTCAAACCTTTCCTGCAGAGTGCTCCCTTTGAGCCTCTGCAATCAGTGGAGCTTAAGTTCCTGTCAATGAAGACAGCGCTCCTGGTTGCATTGGCCTCTCTCAAGAGGGTCGGGGACCTGTCAAGTCAAGTCAAGTGTATTTATATAGCGCTTTTCACAATATAAATTGCATCAAAGCAGCTTCACAATATCAATCAAATAACATAACAATGTTTGTTTCTTAGTGGAAAAAAAACATCCACGTTTGGTAGGGCTGATCAATGGTATTAATGCTTGGTTAATTAATTTGAATATCCCCAATTGAGCAAGCCAAAGGAAACAGTGGCAAGGAACCGAAAAACTCCATCAAGTGACCTACTGGTGTCCTAAAACTCCATCAGGTGACCCAATGGAGAGAAAAAAAAAACCTTGGGAGAACCCAGGCTCAGTCGGGGGCCAGTTCTCCTCTGGCGTTTATGAACTAGAGGCCGGATTTACAGTAACTGTGATTTGATACAGAATTTTGTTTTATTTTATCACTTCGGGGTGGGCACGCGAACCGGAATCACAACGCCCTATCCGTAGAGTGGGAAAGGGATCCTCCATAGGGAAAGGCCAGCCGGCACCCCAGCACTGCGTTGTCATCGGGTCCAGGCAAAGCTCCTAGTCAGATCTGGATATGGCCTGGATCCGGTAGGCTGCGGGAAAACCTTGGGATAAACAAAGACACTAAAATTAGCATAGATGCCATTCTTCTTATGATGATGTATCGAGTACATCAGGATTTAAGGGAAGTGTTCCCAGTTCCGGCTGACCTAATCTATGCAGCCTAACATTGAATTATAGAAGTCTATAATATATTATGTGTATGCTAGGTCAAAGAGATGTGTTTTTAGTCTAGCTTTGAACTGACAGAGTGTGTCTGCTTCCCGGACAATAGTAGGAAGACTGTTCCAAAGTTTTGGTGCTAAATAGGAAAAGGATCTACCGCCAGCAGTCGATTTTGATATTCTAGGTATTATCAACTGGCCCGAATTTTGAGATCGCAATAGACGTGAAGGACTATAATGCGTTAAGAGCTCGCTCAAGTACTGCGGAGCTAAACCATTTAGTGCATTGTAAGTAATCGACAATATTTTAAAATGTATATGATGTTTAATAGGCAGCCAATGCAGTGTTGACAGAACCGGGCTAATATGGTCATATTTCCTGGTTCTAGTAAGAACTCGAGCTGCAGCGTTTTGGACCAGCTGTAGTTTATTTATTAAGCGTGCAGGGCAACCACCCAGTAGAGCATTACAATAATCTAGTCTTGATGTCATGAAAGCATGAACTAATTGTTCCGCATTTGTTAATGAGAGCATATGTCGTAATTTAGATATATTTTTAAGATGGAAAAATGCGGTTTTACAGATACTAGACACGTGACTTTCAAATGAAAGATTGCTATCAAAGAGCACACCCAGGTTCCTAACCGACGACGAAGACTTAATAGAGCAGCCATCAAGTGTTAGACAGTATTCTAGGTTATTACGTGTGGAAGTTTTTTGTCCAATAATTAGAATCTCTCTTTTTTCAGAGTTTAGTAGTAGGAAATTACTAGTCATCCAAGTTTTTAAATCAGCTATGCATTCCGTTAATTTTGTGAATTGGTAAGTTTCGTTAGGTTTTGAAGAAATATACAGCTGATTATCATCGGCATAACAGTGAAAGCTAATTCCATGTTTCCTAATGATATGTCCTAATGGTAGCATGTACAGAGTGAACAGCAGCGGTCCTAGTACTGAGCCTTGTGGTACGCCATACTGAACTTGTGATCAATAAGACATCTGCACCTACAAGCATTCTCCGTTGACGAAGCGCGCCTGGTATTCGGGCCGGCTTACTCTCACGTGATCCTGAGACCACGTATATGTGCCCAAGGTTCCTACCACTCCCTTCCGGGATCAGGTGGTGAACCTGCAAGCGCTGCCCTTGGAGGAGGCAGACCCAGCCTTGGCACTGCTCTGTCCAGTACGCGCTCTCCTCGCCTATGTAGACAGGACGCAGTGTTTCAGGACCTCAGACCAGCTCTTTGTCTGTTATGGTGGGAAGCTGAAGGGAAAGGCTCTCTCCAAGCAGAGGTTGTCTCACTGGATAGTGGACACCTTTGCCTTGGCATACCAGCAGCAAGGTCGACCGTGCCCCCTTGACACCTAACACATTCGCCAGATTCTACAATCTCCGAGTGGAGCCTGTGTCCTCTCATGTACTCGCTTCAACTAGCTAGTACTGGACCCGCTCAGGTGTCTTCGCTTGCTCGCCATTCCACTCCACGGACTGGATGCGTGCGATATTTTCCTCAGGTGAGCTTTTCTGCAAGCCCTGAGTTCCTCCAGCACCCCTGATGCTAGCGCCAGTGTCTATTGCCTGGGCGTCGGCTAGGTGCCTCCCGTGTGCATGGTCCCTCCCCGGAGCTACCCCCACATGTGTATTTCCACTGTAAGCCTCTCTGAGCATGTGTCTTTCCCTTGGCAAGCCACCTTGCCACCCCTGAGGTTGAAATATTCCACCTGCGGCTGGACACCTCAGTATTCTCCATATGTTTCCTTCGGGTCATATGTGTAATTCCAAATGCCCCCCCCCCCCCCCCCCTCTGGGTTGGTGTTATTTGCATATTTCCTCTAACTATGGGATATGCTTCCCAGTGTACCTTGGTATTCCTGGGTTAAATAGGAGTCCTTCGTCCTTACAAGTCTTACAAGGGCTCAGATTTACGCAGGGCACTGGAAGACAGCTGTGAAGGTGGCGTGATTAGACTGATAACCCCATTCGTCGTCATCGGACGTAACTCGGAGTGACAACGAAAGGGAACGTCTCGGTAACGTATGTAACCCTCGTTCCCTGAGTAGGGAACGGAGACGTTACGTCTTCCTGCCACTTCCGCTGTACCGCTGGGATCGCCTGAGTTCAGTCTTGGCTCCTCAGCGAAGAAACATAACTGCATGTTGCCTGCGTCCTCCTTTTATACCCGTGAGGTGGGGCGGAGTTACGTCATGCAAATTCCGCAGACCCATGGCATTTCTTTGCCATTGGCTCGTTTTTTAATACTCAAAGTTGATAAGCTTTCTAAGCGAAACCCCATTCGTCGTCATCCGTCATACGTAACCGAGACGTTTTTTTTTTACTTAAAAACTCTTGTCAAGGCAACTATAGACTGTTTAGCAGTGCAAGCAGCTACAATCCTAGGTTTTTCCTATATTTTATTTCAGTTAACTTATTTATTTTATTTCAAATAACAAATGCTTTAGTTAAAGAGATAGTTCACGCTTAAAAGGAAAATTCTGTCATCATTTACTCACCCTGGAGTTGTTCCAAACCTGTATGAGTTTCTTCTGCTGAACACAAAAGAAGATATTTTGAAGAATGTCAGTAAGACAGTTGAAGGACCACAATGACTTACATAGTTGGAAAGAAAATTCTATGGAAGTTAATAAGGGCCATCAACTGTCTGGTTACCCATATTCTTTAAAATATATATTTTTGTGTTTAACAGAAGATAGTTGGAACATCTCCAGCGTGAGTAAATGATGACTATCCCTTTAACGTAATAACACTACTTTCAATGGAGAAAGCAAACACTGAACTACACATTGGTTTGAACATGGTTAAAATTGCTTGCCACCTTCCAGCTTTCCTGCTCAACCTCCATCTTCTGCTCATTACAAAGACGAATGAGTGTTTGGCTGTGTTTGACCTGTGTCAAGGTTAGCCAAGGGCCTCTGATGTTTGCATCTTTTGTGTTGTCTGACAGCACAGATCCGGTTGGAGCCTTAGGCCTTTAGTAGTAGTAGGTCCATATACACAGGCACAATTGTTTCTTTAAGGGGTTGGTTAGCCGTTTATTTTAAAGGTTTTTTTGCAAGGGTGATTTTTAAGTGCCTATCGCAATTTTTTTTTCTACAATGGTTTATGTGTTGAGTGTGTGTAATCACCTTAAAGATGCACCAGAACACAATTTCAGTTTTTTTATCGGCCAGCGAGCACCTCTTCAGCGTGATTGAGGCCATTGAAATGTGGCAGATGCTTTTAGCCGAGACAGAAAGCTAATAGTGGGGCTCTGATACGACACAGCATTCCTGTCAAAGGTTTCCTGATTTTCTTCGAATCGCTGTGAAAACTTTAATGTCTGTACAGCAATGAAACATGTGGACTTTATTATTGTGACTTTACTTTAAAAAAAAAAAAAAACTTGTGGTGCTACATAATACAGATGCTACTGATTGGTTACTTCAGATTATACACATGGCGTCAAAAACACATGGTGATACTTCTTTGTTTGAGGTGCAGTATTATAATGGCATTATTCAGATGTATGACCTTGTACAATACAAATTGCTTTCTATCTTAAAATTAACCATTCATATTGCTACCAAAAAGAGGGATTGAGCTTGAAGTTGAAAAGTTGACATTCCTTAAAACGTCTGTTGTTCCACTTAGAAGGATCTGCTAAGAAAATAGCAGTATTTTCTTTGCAGTAAGTGTAAATAGTATAGTTAAATGCTATTGAAAGCCTCCTCATAAATAGTGGCAGATACTTTTTGCACGTCAGTGTTGTTGTACATTAAACGCTATGCAATAATAACAGTGTAAATTATTATATTTATTAAAATTATGGATGCGCCCTCATACGCCTAACCCTAACCCTAACCGATAAACACTTTATTTCCCCTTTTCGAATATTTTCTTCATTTTTGTTGAAATTAAATTAGTTCTGTCTGGCCCAATCAGACTTCAGTGAGAGGAGTTAGTGTAAATAGGTTTGTACTTTGAACGGGCCACTTTGTCACAGTACCATCTGTTTGCTTTGTTAATGTTTCTGTGTGCCAGTTCTCTCCATTGTGTTATTCATTTATATCTGCTGTTCCTGAATAAGTAACGTTGTGAAGCCTGGCTGGTCGTCTGGACCGTCTGCTTTTATCTTCTATGTGTGCATGTCATGACAGCGTATAGAATGTAGGGTGAAAGTCTAGAAACATTAGTGAATATATGTGTGTGCGTGTGTGTGTGTTAACGTTCAGAGACAGAGCATCATTTGAGGCACTACAAAAGTCTGTTCTCTCTCTCTCTTTCTGGCTCTCTTTCTGTTCCAAAGTGCAACTGAATTATATATTGGTTTCCGTTAAGCACAACGTCAGAGTAATAATTTAATGCATGAGTCATAAAGATGCCACTTGGCCTCAATCATCAGTGTGTGTACAGTATGTTAGAGAGTTTGTGTTCAGTGTCTGTGGAAGATTGCAATACTGACGTTCATATTCAGCGCTCTAAACCTCACATAATGTCAGTGTGTTTTAGATGCCTCTGCTTTGTTGTATATGGAGTGTTACACACATTGTGTTCACAGACCGTCTGATGAATATGGATACGTTTATCATGATGTCACATCCTGGTTCTCCAGACATGCAGGCTTTAGTGGTGACTAAGCAGTGCTGCCCTTTTAATGATCTGATGAGCATAATGTAATTTTGTGAATTATAAATTGAAGCCTATGTTTTATGGTAAATAAATATACAGAGGTTCCTTATTAAGCAATGGGCAAATGAATTTCAGCATTATTTAATGTTTTAATTTATAACATAATTTAATGAGTAACAGGTTGTTGAAAACACGTTTAAACGTGTAATACGAAACTTCTAAAAAGCTTGAAAATAAATGTAAAAAATACACTTTTCAGCAGTATAATATTTAAAGTGCCCCTATTATGCATTTTTATTATCTTTAATTCAGTGTAATACAGCTGTTTGTGAATGCAAAGTTTTAAAGATCAAAGTGAACAACTAATAAAGTTATTGCTTCCTAAAATACAGAACTGATTCGGAATCGCCGAAATGAGTCGCCAGCAATTCCAGTCTCACTTCCTGTTACACACCTATGTACATTTGCATAATGGCAGTTTATGGTCTTCATTTGCTGCCCGTGAGCAACATCTACTTTGGTCCGCCCTCAAACACTGTAGCTGAGACTAGAAGAGTTTGGATCATGATGTCAACATGTCAAGAAGACAGTTTTCTGCACTACAAATCCACTTTGCTTCCACTTTGCACACAGAAGGATGAGAATTCTGGCTCAAATTGATAGAGTAAAACTGCCGCCATTGTTACTTTGCGTATCATGTGTATAAAGTGCTGAGGAAAACTCCGGAGCTGAAATTCAGATATGGTAATATGAGTTTTATTTCTGCACTCAATGTAAGTGGTAGACCAATCACAACAGACTGGGCTATCTGACCAATCAGAGCAGAGCAGGCTCGCAGAGAGCAGGGGTTTAGAGAGTCTTCGAACAACCCATTTTCAGACTACAAATGAGGGGATGTGTAATGTATATTTAACTGTTTTTTGAACTTGGATGCTTGTAAACATATTGTAGGAAATCTCCAAAACAAATCTAGGAATTTTTTAAATAGCATAATAAGGGCACTTTAAATAACAATGTTTGACATTTGTAACTTTATAACCGCTGACTTTTTTTGTATTACTACATTTCAAATAATTCAAGCAATCACGTGTTTTACAGTATTTTTTTGGCATATTTGAAACCACACCAGTGCATCGTGCTGTGGTGGTCAGATTATCAATGGTCATGTATTTGACCTTGTATTTGTCACAGGAGTGTAATGGGGTTTGTGCAATGCCTCAGAGAAATGCTAATCTACTGACATCAGTGGCGGGTCAATAGGGTCTTACTAGGGCAGAAGCAATGATCCATTATAATGTGTGTCAAATCCTGATGGTTTGCTTGTAAGCAATAATTTATCACACGGAAAGATAGCAAGAGCATCTCATGATTCCACGGCCCAGTCTGATTGATTGAGATTATGCAGTTTCCCAAAAAACTGATCTACTGTTTTCAGTGTTTTTGTGATTTTTGAGCGAATGTGTAGAATGCGACTTTAATTTCGTTAATGTTGTGCATGTCTCATTTTCGACCATGAAGTTATACTATGGATATATTTACATTATTACGGCCAGACTAGGCTGCGAAGTGGACTAAACTTAATGCCGATAGTCTAAAGTCCAGAAGCAGAAGTGCTCGCACAACCCAGGGAAAGAGCATGTCACGCTCCTCTAAACTCTGCCGTGTTTTGTGTGTGTCTGCAGGCACGCTCAATGTCCTGATGAGGGTGAAGAGCATCGCCACTGTGGATTCTGCTGTCTGGACCCTCTCTGGACACCAGGGGACTGAATGGAGGAAGGCGGATGCTGAGATCTATCCCAGCGGACCATTCCAGGTAAGACTCTGGATATCTGCAGGTGTGGGCATGAGAGTTTGTCTGTGTGCAAGTAGGGCTGGGCGATAAAACGATAACGATAGTTATCGCGATATCATTTTTCTCGATAAAGCGATATCAAGAGTTTGATACATGTTCGATAATGTTTGTGCGCCAAAAGCGGAACAAAACTCATCTGAACCGCGCGCCTCACGGACCGTTTATCCGCTCGGCTCAAAGTCCAAAAAACAGCGCAGCGCGAGCTCACTAGCAGACGCGTTTACTCTGATCGTCTCGTCACGAGATCCAGTGAGAAGCGCTTGAGTTCAGCGAAGAACACAAATGTCTCAGTGATTTAAACCAGTTTAAAGGCAGATGAAACAGCGCTGACGAACTGGAGGAACACTGCGCGCAACGATACAGTCAGAAGCTTTTCCGGCTGCAAACTCCCATCATTTACCATGGATTTACTGTAACGTTAGCCTACTAATATTAACTGCACTATGAAATGTGG
This sequence comes from Meda fulgida, assembly GCA_030578275.1. Lineage (NCBI taxonomy): Eukaryota > Metazoa > Chordata > Actinopteri > Cypriniformes > Leuciscidae > Meda > Meda fulgida. The sequence goes on from CM060628.1 coordinate 5,143,844, forward strand.
GATATACATATTGAATTGTATTATATTATTATTGTAGACAATGTATTAAAGGACTATTGGAATATAATTACAGTATTTAATAATGTATTTAGGCTACTGTTTTTCATACAACTACCATAGAAACCATAAAGTAACATTTAGCCAACATAGTGAGGTGCTTTTATCTGTGGTTATCATGATCTAAATGCATGATGCTGGATGACCAATGGCTAATTTTAATTAAACTCAAACAGTCAGAATATTACATTTTACCAAATAAAAATTAGCACATGCAGTAACTAAGAAATATTTTTTTCTATTAAGATATTTATTTTGTTAAGGAAAAATTACAAATGTTTGAATGTTCTACCTCAGATTTGTTTGTCATGATATGTTCTGACAATAAGGAGTAGTTTAAAACCACAATTAACACTCTGGTTTCTACAACTTTCACTTAGGAGCAAAAATCTGCTTGAAAGAAATAAAGATTTGACGTTTATCGTGATAATTATCGATATCGACTGATATAAAAAAATTATCGTGATAATTTTTTTTGGCCATATCGCCCAACCCTATGTGCAAGTGTATTTTCTCCTGATGTGTGTGTGTGTGTGTGTGTGTGTGTGTGTGTCTTGGTTAACCATACTTTATGGGGACAAACTATCAAATATGTACGATATATACAGAGGTGGGCACAAATACATCAAAAACTATTTTGTTACAAAATGGCTCATGAAATGTAACAAAATAAAATAAACAATACTGATGTGAAAAATGTATTTAAATAAAATAGAAGTAATTAGTATTTTGAAAATACAAAAATACTCCCACAATAATCTTAAGTCTTTTTTTTATTATTACTGAAAGGTCAATAACACAAATATGATAAATGTGTAAGTTCAAAATGGCGAAGTAGCAAAATAAAAAAGTATGGGCATTTCACTAAATCTCTACAGGGCCTGAAATAGCTCCCTCTCACGGAAATGGCATGTATAGCTAAGTTCACATCAATGGTGTGGTAGTTTTATACAAAATCAGTATCAATATTTCTCATATGTAATACTTTTATATTGTGAACGCTTGCTTAGCATTGAGATTTCAGTGGAGTTACGACAGACGCGCTGTTTCATAATAGGTAGGGCCTATGATGCCCTTTTATGAATGACAACACAGTCCATTGATCTCATAAGGCACAATTATATTTTCTATAATGCCATTCAGTGTGCAATATGTGTGTGTGTAGACTGTATATTTTCCACAAAACACTTTACCTTAAAGGTGCTATCAGCGATTTCAGGCCCAAAAAAGGGCTTATCTCATTCTAATCATCTAATTTTTCCTAGGGGGAAATCACCGACAGGGGGTGGGTGTTGTGAGGTTTTCTCCGACTTCGCGTGCAGCCGTGCACGAGTGCAAAGCCTCCAAACACTGTCTGTGATTGGTTGGAACACTGTTTATTTAGGTTTTGGTGGTTGGTGAAACCCATTGTTTTTGTGTGCAGATAGCGGATCGCTAGGAAAAATTAGACGAATGTGATCATTTATGTTTCGGCCTTTTTTGGGCCTGAAATCGCTGATAGCACCTTTAATGCCGCTTTTAAGAGGAGCAGCGCCACTTCTTCTCCTGTGTTCAAAACTCATTCACTTCTTGGGGGAGCCCGGTCTACAGGGTGTCACGTGATTTTCATGCATCTAACCTGGACATTGCCATTGCCAACATCAGACCGAAAATATGGCAAAATCTTTTACTATGGTGAATTTTCTTAAGTATTTAAGTATTTGAAATACTCTAAATACACTCCCTCAAAATATTTTGTTACAAACTACATTTTTTTTTTTACCTGCAAAATACAAATTACAAAATACAATAAAGTAATTAAATACGTATTTAAAATACATTTAATTGAAATACTGCCCATGTCTGGATATATATATATATATATATATATATATATATATATATATATATATATATATATATAATGTAGGGAATAGTGAATGAGAGTACAGGGGGTGATTTCTGACACAGCCTAAGACTAGATAAGACAATAAAAATAAACATGACTGTGACATTAATATTATTTAATGGACTTGAGTTAACATACAGTTGTACTTTTATAAACTAGCTAACTTTATAACTAACATTAGCAAAGATGAATAAATACTGTAACTGTTCGTTCACACCGCCGCCGACTTGAGCTTCCAAAGTTACCGGAAGTCATTCATTTTCAATGGAAGCTTCTCTCAGCTGCAAGGAGCGTCAAATCCATCGGCGTCGTGTTTTGGCCGTTTTGAGCGACCAGAGCGTCAATCAGAAAGTTAAAGGAGCTCAAATTATAAATTAGTAATGAGCTATGACGTGGTTCAGCGGCAAGCGGTGGCAAAACTCCGGCAACCAATCGGAATATAGACGTCCTGGCTGATTCCGGAGAAACATACGATGTAAACTTTCTTTCCTACCAAAACATTAGTTCTGAGTCCGTATTGTAAATACAATACAGCAGCACCAAACACAACAACTTCGCGATGATCCCTAATGATCCAGTGATACACATTTGAGGATGAGCGCAACTTTTATTGGAAATATTTACGAATGCTCGTTTAAAGCGGGAATGCAATTAATTTGCTCACGGTAACACCGATTTGACTAATTGCACTAGATGCAAATAATAATAATAATAGCTAATTATATTTTTCCCTGACCAAGTGTGACCAAAACGGATATAGAAATGCTGTCATTATAAAAGGTTTCTAGTGTCAATGTATTGCTTGTTTTTTTTATTAATGCCAAGGTGTCACAAATATAGGTAGACTACAAAAATAAAGAAATAAACGAAATAAAGAAAGCAAACAATGTATTGCTTGTTTTTTCTGTTTACATTTCATGTTGTGACACTTCTCTTCTCTCATGATCGAACATAGAACGCTGCAACGTCAGAGCGGCCAAAGCGTCGACAAGCTTCCCCGTACTTTTTGACAAGCGTCCTTGATAGTGCAGCCAGAACTTATGGGACCTTATTGTAAAGGGTTATCATTATTCTTTGTGGAAATCCGTGCATTATTTCTAATTCGATTTTTACTGTATTTTGGTTTGGACATTTTCAATCCAATCGACCGTTTGCAAAGACCCGCCCCCTTTAGTTACTGTTGCTATGTCCGACAAGCCACGCCGCTCTCACGCCCCACCATGGTCTTGCGCAGTGAAATATACATCGCAGAGCAGAGAGGACACTGATAACAGGCTGACAGACAGATTACTTTTGATATGAACAAAGAACAAAGAACAAAGTCTCAACTTTCAAATTTCGTCTTTTTTTTTACGAAATTTAAACAATACATACCGTTTTGTGGCTCTTTAATGTGTATGACAGATCGCTGTAGAGTGTAGAGCCTCAGTTAAAGTTACATACCGTTTTTCAAGTTCAAATCCTCCAACGTTAGTCTTCTAACTCTCCTGACTGCTTTGTCGGACAAAAATGTCTGATGGCGGATTATGATTGGTCAGATCGCCTGTCAATCAAACTCACTGCGAAGGGTCAATTGGCTACATTGGCAGTATAGTTGAAATTATGCTTCCATTTTAAGTCAATTTACAGCAAATTCGTTGATGTTTCAATATAATTTATTTATTTATTTTGCTTGTTTCATGCAGTCCTAGTTGGCAGGTGTGATATATTTATACGTGTCAGTGTCCGTGTTTGTGTGTGTATGGAGGGATGATTGAGGAAGTGCTGAGTCGTGCTCTACCGCTCTCCTCTGGACCCGTGTTTCTGCTGAGTTGAGCTCTCACCACAACAGCTGCGTAAACCAGGAGACGTTTTAGGGCACATCACAGAGGAGAAAAGGTGCTGGAGGGAGAAAATGACAAATTGAAAGAGCTGAAGAGAAGGGCAGAAAAAGATGAACACCACGTGCAATAGGGAAGGAAATGAAGACAGATAATTCCGGGGAGAAAAGAGAGCTTGGGCTCATTGGTCCTGTCAGATTATTTTAATGTCTTGTTGAGCTGCCCTCATTCTTTATACACTACTCCTTAAAGACAACAAGAAATTACATTTGCAGAGCATTTGACTTCTATAATGTGACAAATTTCCAGGTGAAACATATATTCATATATAACACAATATTCAGTGAGAAACAATGTGGGACAGGGCTTGAGCTTATCCTTAGGGACTTAATTGGTTCAGGAAATATAGGCTGTGCTATTTGTCGGTAGATTATTCTAACTAAAAACAATGTGTATAAAATGCAACAAGTTGTTCTGCCTCTGAATTCGCGTGATGTCACAAATCCTCCATTCTGGTATGCAACTCGTACATTTCTATAATAGAATACTCTTTCTGATTCAACAGAATGAGTAAAAAGGATACATTTTTGATTGTATATTGGCCAAATCTGTTCACACCTCTCACTTTTCACTAGCTGTCTAAACGGGGAAAAACTGTTCAAGGATGTTTTCCTTCTTTTTCCTTGCAGGCTCTCAGTTAATATTTTGAAAAAAGCCTTTTTAGTGTCTCTCCGCTTTCTGTACTTTTTTCATTTCCCCCAGTAATGCGGCGTATTTGACACTTGAAGAGGTAAATAGATCCTCACCTTTCCTCTGTTTTTCACCCAGGCCCTGTTGGCCTCCATCAATCGATGCTAAAGACCAATCCAGGCGTTCCTGGACAGTATGAGTTGACAAGTCCGGCCGACAGCCGTGTTCCTCTGCTGTCTGTTTGTTTGCTCTCTCTCTCTCCTCACCTCCTCTTTGTTATTCCATTGACTCTTGCTGTGTGGACTGAGTGACTGCAGAGGCTTGCCGAGATGAATTAGCATCATTTTCCCACAGAATCTCATAGAAAAAGGAAGTGCGTCTTTGCATCGTTGCATGAGGCGTCTCACCCATTACTAAGCCTGATGGATCAAGCAGAATCACAAAAGCGTTACTTTATCCAAAAGCTTTACTCGACTGTGTGAATCCATTACATGTGCTAGCCGAGGGGTTTTAACAGAGATCTAATGGACCTCACAGCGTTAGAAGAGCTCTGAGAGATGTTGCTTAGCAAGGTTGGGATTAATATAGGGTACTTAATAAATATATAGGATACAACGGGGCTAAAGGCGCTCTGGGGTAAAAGGCGCCTTTAATATTTATTTGCCTCTAAACCACTAGATTGCACAAAAACTTGCCGCAGCATTTTCCAAAACATCTGCCTTTCAAAATGCACGTGGAAATTTGGATGATCCTTGATGCAATCACTGGCAGCAGCGCAAAGCTGATTCTGCGCTAATTTGATCCAATATTTGATGTTTATATATATATATATATATATTATTTATTTATTTATTGTTTAATATATTGTAGATTTAAGTAGCAAACGAGAATCGCTAAAAATTATTAAATATATATTTTGAAACAAATGTATTAATGATTTCTGAGTTTTGTTCAAGGTAATTAAAGCTAAAATATTTCAATAACGGAAGAATATGTAAAAGTATGGTATTTGGGGTAAAAGGCGCCACTGCTGTTGGGGTGAAAGGCAAAATAATTAACATGATAATAAACAGCTGGCGGACTTATACATTTGTTGAAATATTAATTAATAATATTTGGCTGTCCACCTTTGAAATAGTCACCATATTTATAATGAAATATTAATATGAATCATATCATATAATAAAATATCATATCTATTGTGACTACTATAAAGCTATATTAAACTATCATGGGATCTCACTCAACGCTTTCAGAATCTGTACTTTTTTAAATACTTTTGTTTCTGTTTTTTTTTTTTAAATGAACATTTTAATTACAGTATATTTATTTAAAAAATTAATTTATTTATCAGAATAAACAAAAAGTAGTAAAAATGTTGCTAAAAATTATTGTTTGAACAAGTATTAACTTAGACATATTAAAACATATTGTTTTAGCTAAAGTTATTTGTATCAATACTTTGTGCCTTTTGCCCCATGCTTGCCATCTTGTACATTTATAGGATTTTTAAACAAAACAAACCACTTTTATAATTTCTTTTACACAAAATCTGATTTTTTCTGCAGTCATACACTTGCAGTAGTGAAAAGCAATTTTTTCTTAAGGTATTCAGTTCATTGTACACTGAATAAATTTCATTTTCATTTTCCAAACAAATGTACAATTTGCAATGTATAATTATATTAAAATATTGAAATATATATATATTTTTAATTTTAGTTCAGTAAGCCTTCCATAAAGGCATTGCAATGTTGTAACATCTGTGCAACCTCTTTTCAATATATTAAAAAAAACACTTAGAGCAACCACGAAAAACATCATAAAACGCCACTCGCGTCCGTTGCAGACACCGTGTTAAGAACAGTGTTAAGAGTGTAAGTGCGTCTTCTCATTGATCAACATCCACATGTTCTTAATGTACACCGACAGTTATGTGGATGAAAGGCTGGACCTGGTCCACTGAGAGAAGAATTTTACACATGGGATCTCTTTTCGGGATCTCGTTACTTTTTAATTACATTTTATAGAAGATAAAAGACGCTGTAATATTTAACGGCATGGGAACGTACAGTCCGTTTAAAGTCTGGAAGATTACAGTCATGGCCAAATCTGATGTGACTGGATGAGAAGCTCTGATGATTATTACATTATTCTACTTTCTTATATAATATTAGTCCAATCTGCGTAGGTCTTTTTCCAAATAGTTTTTAACCTTGTAGGACTAACACAGCATACTGGAAATGCAAGGCTAGAAAAACTGTGTGTTTTTTGTATGCATATTCTTATATAAACTCTGGGAATGTGATACGGCCCTGGCTTTGTGTTCCTCGGGTGTATGTTTTGATTGCTCCCCATCCATGTCATGGACTTAAATGGTAGTTAAGACCAGTTGGTGTTGTACGTGTAAATGCCCAGTGTAGCTGTTCTCTTTTATAGAGCTCTTAAATGCCACCTGCCTGCTATTGGGCTTTAACACAACTATAAACGCCTACCACAGTCTCAGTGGAATACAGATTATCTGTTACATATCTATACATTTTAAACTAGTTGGGGGAAGTTTGGGGTCTCTATTATTTTTATGTTTTCATAAAATGACTTCAGATGACGCAAACGCTGAATCAACATGCACCAATGCTACATTTTTCTAAATGTCATAATAATTTGTTAACAAACAAGTGTTCATTAATTCAAAGAGCTCCTTGTTTCTGGCTTAAATTATTACATTTTTTTTTTTTAAGTTTTTTTTTTTTAGCTAACTGTGATTTGTATATGTACATGTCTGAAATACATAATTAAGACTGTTCCCTTTGATAACAGATCACTCTAAATTGTAATGTGTCTTCTGTAAAGCTGTTTTGAAACGATGTTGTGAAAAGTGCTATACAAATACATGTGAATTGAATTGAATTGAATTGAGTTCAATTTAATGTTAATGTAAAGATTCATATTAGGAAATATTATTACAATTTAAAATAATTGTTTTCTTTTTCAATATATTTTAACATGTAATGTATTCCTGTGATCAAAGCTGAATTGTCAGCATCATCACTCCAGTCTTCAGTGTCACATGACCCTTCAGAAATCATTCTAATATTGATTTGCTGCTCAAGAAACATTTTTGATTATTATCTATGCTGAAAGCAATTGTGCTGCTTTTTCACAGTTTTTTTTTGGGAAGTGTGATATTTATTTTTCAGGATTATTTTGATGAACATAAAGTCCAAAAGAACAGCATTTATTATAAATAGAAATCTTTCGTAACATTCTAATGTCTCAACTGTCACATTTGATCAATTAAATGCATCCTTGCTGAATAAAAGTATTCATTTCTTAAAAAGGTGGATCCGGAGCCATGTCTAGAGACCAGTATATCATAGGGTGGGCTCTTTATACTTGCAGTAGGGAACCACCTAGTAACCATCCAGAACACCCTAGCAACTGCAATACCAATATACTAAAAACCTCCCACAACCCTCTAGCATGTTGGTAGCGACTTTAGCACGGGCAAACACCACTATGTCAAAATATAGTCTTAAGTTTACAGTTTACACATCTCTTAAGGTCTTTTTCCGTGTCTTAATGGAAAAGGTCACCGCAGGGAGACGTTTTGTACGGCCGTGTGAAAGATTCCAACAGGGAAACAAGATGATGACAAAAGCGCAGGAGCTTTACAAAGGAAGAGTTCAGGGAGCGAGGGAGGGCTGGTAATTAGCTTTGCTTAATTATGATTTTCTGAAAAGATTGAGAGAGGAGCAGAGAAAAGCGTCCATTTTCACACAGCCCTTTAAGCTCTTTCCTCATCATCTCTTCTTTTCTCTTTATCCTCTTTATCGCTTGCTGGTTTCTCCGCTGATGCTCTCAGCTCTTTGTCGTGTTTGTTATCCATTAACCTTTCCTCTCTGTGTGCTCGAAATTTCCCATCAGCCTCACCTCTCGCCTCTCTGCTAGCGCTTCATAGTGATTGGTTGATGAAATTCACCGGACCTCGAGTCTCCATACAGAAAAATCACAGGCTTCAGCAAATGTCCTGGAACATTCTGTTCCATATTTACCCAAAAAATGCAAGTTTTTCCCCTTGGAGAGAATAAAAGGTAATATTTCAATTGTTTATTTTAGACAGCAATGGGAATGAATGGAGGGAAAATGATCTTCTGCAGAGATCTTCATAATTTGTTCACAATCTCAGATTATAGTCTGAAATCAAGAGTCAAGAGTTTTCAAAATGAGCTTAAATATGTTTGGCCAAAATCAATTATTCTGTCAATTTTTTTTTCATAATTCATAATTCCCTCGACGTGACAGTCCCACTTTCAAGAACTTCCCACTTTTTCCAGCACTTCAAAGCTCAAAAGTCTGGATATTATTTTAAATGTGATGACCAAAAACGAACACTTCTTTTTTATACTTTTTGTTTTTAAATCTAAAAATACATTAAATGAACACTATAGCCAGCAGATTAGTGAAAGCAATCACTATTATACGAATTTTTCATCTTTTGTATGTAGGAAAAGTCACAAAGTTTTATAAAAAACAAAAACTTTTCTTCAAATTGCGATTTAAATTAGAATTTGTTCATTCAGCGTTTTGAGATATACTGAGCAGATTCTCACTTACACACCTCTGATTGGCCATCATCACAGAACTCCCTGTGATTGGCTGCAAATCTCAACGCTGAAAAATCACATTCAGCGCATTGAACTTACATGACATGAAAATAACATCCAGATCACTTTAATTTACTTATTATTATTTTTTAGTTAACAATACAAATGATATATTCTAATACAAATGATATATCTAAAAGTCTTCACTTTCCGGTTTAATCAGTTTAATTCATACTCAGTATTTTAAACAGTTCTTTCAGTTCTTTTTTTAACGTTTTGACAGCTCCTGGGTCACTGAAAAGAGCAGGATTGATATTCTGTGTAACTTCACTTTTTATGCTCCACGAAACATATAACGACTGAACTGTTATTCTTCACCTCCATCTCTCCTGCTCCTCTCTTTCCTCACACAATAATGAACACGGAACTGGAGAGGCTTCTGAATGCCTACGCCTCTCAGACGGCGCACATAATTGTTTCTCTCTGTCTCCGCTGGCGTCTGAGCTCCTGTGTGAGAGGTGAATGGTTTGTCATACCCGTAATGAGCACAACCCACTAAAGTCAACTGTGCTCGGCCCGTTACACCAAGCCATTTGCATTAGCGAACAGAGAGAAAACACACCAATTACTGTCTGTTGCTGGATCTCTTTGTGCAAGTTGTGCGTGTTTTTGTGTGTGCCCTCTGATCGTGTTTTATGCATGACCTTGTGATTCTGCAAGTGAAAATTGTTTGTATGAGCATGTGTGTGTGTGTGTTTGAGGGTGGGTGGTAATGCATGAATATATATTCAGGTTAGCAGGAAAGCTCATGGAGCGCTGCTCGACATTGGCCTAATGATGGTGTGTGTCACCCGGCGTCCACTGTGGCCGCGCAGTCAATTAGCACAGACAGAGAGACTGTTTTACACACACAAGGAAAATCAAATTACCTATCTGCCCTCATCCCTTGATCCCGTTCAGCCTCCGTTATTTATTCAGAGGAGCCACTCGTTCATTTGGGCACAACGGGAGCCCGGGGTTATGCTGCAGGTGTGTCTGTGTGTCTGTGTGTTGTGTTGATGAACGCACAAGGGTCAAGAGTGTGTAAAGTGTGCTATCTTCACCTGGGGTCAAGTATGTGAACCGATAAAATCTATTTTTAGGTGGGTACATGTGTGATCTAAAAACAACAAATACTTGGGCCCATTGGAAATACAATAAGTGGCTACATTTCAGCTATTTCAGATTCATATTTTAAAATGCAATAAAATTGATATTTAACACAACAAAGGTTTACTTGTTAAATTAAAGCATGAATGTAAAATGGTAATATTCCTTGAAAAATGTTTTAATAATTTACCAATGAACTCAGAGCAGCTCTAGAGATGTCCTCAGTCCGATGCTCGAGCACATGTAGCTCCTCTTGTGAATGTCCCACATGAAAGCAACATGCTTCTGGTTTTGCAGAAATATATCCAGAGCAGTGTTGGGGAAAGTTACTTTTAAAAGTATTGCATTACAATAATGCGTTACTCCCACAAAAATTAACTAATAGCATTACTTAGTTACTTTTTATGAAAAGTAATGCATTACTTTTGCGTTACTTTTTCTCACCTGGGCTGGGCTTGCTTGTTTGTTTTTGAGTTCTTTTTTTGGCAAATGTTCAGGCCCTTTCACACCAAAAGTGAAATGAATAAGCCTCAGGCTGAAGGAAATGCATATTTACACCTGTACAGTAGAGGGCGCTGCTCAAACAAACCTTCCAGCTGTGCTGCCATTCCGGATTGAAGGAGAAGTTCAACACTCTTATTTCTAAATCTGATCTAAAGTCATTTTTCCTTATTTAATTAGATCACTGATGGTCAGCAGCAAAGACATTGGTTAATAAAGTAAGATTAAATACATACATTTGTATACATATATTTGTGTAATTTAAGTTAATCATAAAAGTTTTGCGTAAAATTCTGAGATTGCATTTTACTGTTTTTATTTATTTTGAAGAATTTCATGCAAGTGAGATGAGTAAATGCTCACATTTAGTCTAGAACTAAAATAACCATCATGTTTTCAGAAAAAGTAATGCGTTACTTTACTAGTTACTTGAAAAAATAATCTTATTTACGTAACTCAAGTTACTTGTAATAAGTTACCCACACTCTGACCCAGAGTCACATATTTCTAATGAACCTGGGCTAAAAGAAGAATGTCAAACTGTCTCTCTCTGCTTCATATCATGTTGGAATGATTTATTAGATCAGATCACAATGGTATTTTCTTTAAGGTTGGACTTGTAGACTTTGGTGAGAAAGTTTAATAAAAATTAGGATAAATTGTAAGAATCATAAAAGTTCTGCAAAACCTAAATCTAAAATAAAGAACCATTCCGCAAAGTTTCAGAATGTGTGAATTGCTTTAGATCTGCTTCTAAGGGGCCGTGTGTGGATTGTAATTATTACTTGCACGTTAGTCCACCAGCTGGGGTTTAGAGGTGGTGCTGTGTGTGTGTGTGTGTGTGTGTGTGTGTGTGGGGGGGGGGGGGGGGGGGGGGGGGTAATTCAGTCAACTTCAGTCTGACTGCGTGGATCTGAACAGATCTGATTAGGTCTCTGCAGTGAGCTTCAGAGCTGCTGTAATTAAGCTGTCAGTCAAACGCTGGTTACATGCGGAGGAAATAAACACCAGCACTGAGAGGAAACTTATAATTATGATTGTATATGCCAATTAGCAATTCTTTAATAAATTACTAATATTTTGTTTTATGTACTACTGTGTTACAGTATTTTAATTTTATTTTTTATTGTGCATTCAAAAACACTTTAGTATTAAATCGTGAATGGCTTTTAAATTCTAGTTCAATTGTTGAATTGAATTATCCATAAAATTACACAGACAGCATATGTCCATTTCGTTCAGAAACATTAGATGATATGAACTAATAAATGTTCAAAATTGTTTTTCTCTAATGTTTTATATTTGAGAGAGAGAGAGAGAGAGAGAGAGAGAGAGAGAGAGAGAGAGAGAGAGAGAGAGAGAGAGAGAGAGAGAGAGAGAGAGAGAGAGAGAGAGAGAGAGAGAGAGAGAGAGAGAGAGAGAGAGACACCATTACAGAAAAACATAATTTCAAACATTTATTAATTAGTATTCTTCTTTACACTAAGTGTTTTTAAATGCTGTATGGTCCAATTAAAATCTGTTTTGACAGTAATATAGATACCGGTAAATGTCAAAACAGTTACTATATTTAAGTGAGTAAATATGAATAATTACTCAAAACATAAATGTTTGTCACAAAACTCATTGTTGAAATGACATTCCTCTGTTGTATTGATATTTTAAATTAAATTCTTCTTGGGATTCCAAAATTAATTCCTATTCATCTCCCTGTGGGATGTAGCCAATTCATTTTAAATTCATACTCAAATATTAAAGTCAGTCAGTTAGGGTATTCTCTCACAAGAAAGTTTTTGGTATTGACCTAAGATAACTTCATGTTGGAGTTCAGTTTATGTAAATTTTAACCTTCCCTGACTGTGATATCCCAAATTTAAATGCAATCTATAATTCCATGTATTTGGCTTTGTATGTGTGCGTTTGACGAGAATGGGAGAAATGCGTCTTGACAAATGTCTGTCTTAATGGACGAGAGTGTCTTATAGTGGATGGAAAGCTCAAACGTGTTCTCTTACTCGCTCTTCTCTTTGTCAGGTTGTGTTCGAAGGCATCCGTGGAAATGGTTTTGAGGGAGACATTGCTGTTGATGACGTTTCTGTTACCAAGGGGAAATGCAAACAAAAGGATAGCGTGGACAAAACAGGTCTGTACACTTCTACTGCACAGAAAACCCCTTCAGTAATGAGATCCATTCTATCTGTTGATGTAGATATAGGTGATGTAGCTAAAAACACTCAGCATACAGCTCACTTTTTGTTGAGCAAAGCAAAGGAAAATACAAGAACATGTGAGTGATGAAACCGCACTGACAACTATCCTTAGCCTTATTTACACATCCTTATGTTGTTCCAAGACTGACTGACTTCTGTTGAATACACATTTGGAACTTTTTGGTCACTCTTTTTCATACAGTTACAATGAATGGGGACTTTCAAGCTTCAAAAAGGGTGAAAATGCACCATAAACGTATCATATACAGTAAGTAGTACATACGACTTCTGAAGTCTGATGTCTTGCAAATCTTGACATTCACCCGAGCTCTTAGTACATGTTCATTAGAAAAGATTTGTGAACAAATTGTTCTATCGAGTTGACTCTTTTCAAAGATTTGGTTGGTCCAGTTCACAAAGCTGTGGGAATCATTCATTCACGAATCACTCTGACTCAGCAGCTGTTAACCCTGTAAAGCCTGATATATGAATTAATAGTCATAAAAATCTATTTTCTAACAGTTTTGAAATGAACCTTTAGATCAAATCTTTTTTTTCATTTTTTAAGTTTGTATTTTTTGTTGAGTATCATATTTGACACATCAGACTTTAATGGCTCATATATTACGATATAATATTAAGCTCATATTCAAGGAAAAAAAAACATTTACATTTTTGTTCAGAGGCCAAAACTTTGCAATTTGGTGCAGTTGCTCACATTTATAAGATCAAAAAGTAAGATGAAATTCTGATAGCTTGTAAATTAATGAGATCTTTAAAGCAGTATATCAGTTTTTTATTGCGGAGGTAAAACATAATGCAATGTAATTCAATGATGATTGAGAGATAATTAATGTTCCTCAAAAGCCTGCTGTATCATATTTGATACTCACATTTTAACATGATTTTTCTATAAAACAAACAAAAAAAAATGATGAATGGATAATAAAGTAAGTGTAAAAAGTGTTTAAGTGTTCATGTTAGAATATTACTAATAATTTCAAAAGATGTTATTATGTTTACTTTATAAAAATCATTAAATAATTCACAGCAAAAACACACGACCACGTCCTGAAAGTGGACGTTTTTTGAATTGTACTAAAAGGCCTTTTACTTGCCAAGTATAAACTATCAATCTGACGACTGAAGCCATGTAGAAGATAGCGTACAACAGGTTTTTCAGCAAAGTTTTGATCGTGTTGATCATTAAGAAGCCTTACAAATTTGCATTTCAAATATGATACAGTAAGCTTAGTGAAAATAATGACGAGAATAATGTGATTTCAGTGTGTTTCTCACACAAAGTTGTTGGAATATGGAGTGCAAGTCAACTCCTTTTATGATGCTTTTTTTCTTTGAGTTTTTAACAATACAGACGGAATATCAAACGATTTGAAATGACATGAGGGTGACTCCTATAACTCAATTGCAAAAGGAAGGTTTTAGAAAAGAAGTGTCCAGACTGTGAGAGTGCAGTGTTTGTGATGGAAGTACGCACTGGTGGAGGCAGCTGTTGTGGGCTGCAGGGGTGCAGGCACGGGGCCCAGGGCCCGGCTTCTTCTCACCTCGTGCAGCACTCTGATGGTGTGGCAGGCCTCAGGTCTCCTCCTGAATGCTGATCTTGGCACATGATGGGTATGAATGCATGCACACAGACAGGAAAAGGCCCAGCGCCAGACTGGGAGAGACAGGGCAGCTGTCCACAACACCCTCCCCCTCAATACTCACCCGATGAACTGATGAAATATAATACCCACTACTGTAATGAAGGAAAATATACCTTAAAGCAAAATTTGAAGGGGGTCTCAAAATTTGTCAAAAAAATAAAATAATTAATTGTCACTAATGGTCACTAAAATGTTTTTAAGCTCACCGTGTCCAGTATTCAGAATTAAAAACATTTATTCACAATCACAAATATGTTTCTTTTTTGCCAAGCGGAGCCAGCCAGTCCTGTGCACGTATGCAAATTAGCCATATGTGGGGAAATTCGATTCGCGTACCTACCCCTGTCACAGTCCTCGTCTGCACCTGTCTGTCCTTGTTTGCACTTCACTTCCCAGTATCCTCCTTGTCTGCACACCTGAACTCACTCCCTCAATCATCCACCTGTTCATCGTCTTAATCATCTGTGTCACCTGTCCTCACCTCGTTAGTATCTGTATTTAGTTCTCTCTGTTCAGTCTGTCTGCGTCGGTTCTATAGTTTGTCAATGTGTATGTTTATACTTGTATATGCATAGGTGTTGGTGAATATCCTGCCTGTCTTCCTGCCTGTACCTGGTTTTGTTTATGAGTAAATCGTTTGTATTGGAGCTCTTTGCCTCAGCCTGCCTTCATTACTCACCAAACCGTGACAACCCCGAAGTGATCAAATAAAATTCTGTATCAAAACTTTAGGCGAGACAAGTAGTTTGTTTAGACATGTTTTGTAGGGAATTACAAACCTTCGCATATATATTCAAACGCACATAACTATAGAATCAGTTCTTAATGCGCATGTGAACGCCATCAGCGTTTATCACAGGTTCAGTTTAAAGTCAGTTTAGAGAGAACGGTGTGGTCTTAGCGGCCCCTAATTTAATAACAAATGATCATTTCGACGGAAGTAAATCAATCAAAACTAAATTTAGCTGGAAAATAACATTATTCAGGAACCGCTATAAAGCTAAAACAATCTCTGTTACCTTAAATTATATGTTTATCTCTGTAAAGCTGCTTTGAAACGATCTATATTGTTAAAAGCGCTATATAAATGAAGATGGCTTGACTTGACATATGCGCCAAACAGAAGAAACTGTGAGAAGTCACTAAAAATGGCTAGCAAGCGAAAACTACTACACACTTTGGGTTCACATCCAAAAAGGTGGCACTCAGAGATGAAAAGGCACCGAAAGACGATGCTATAAGTTACAATTTATGATATATATGCATGATATGAATGGGCATACTTTTAAAAATTTATAATTAGAATAATTAAATGGACATACACTATTTGAAAGTTTTAGGTCGGTAAGATTTTTTGGTCACACTTTAGTTTAGGGTCCAATTCGCTCTATTAACTAACCATTAGCTAAAACCTTTGCCTCAATAAACTCCTAATTACCGCATATTAATAGTTAGTAAGGTAGTTGTTAAGTGTAAGTTGTTATTGGGTAGGATTAAGGGATGTAGAATATGATCATGCAGAACAAGGCATTAATATCTGCTTTATAAGTACTGATAAACAGCCAATATCCTAGTAATATACATGCTAATAAACAACTTTATATATATATATATATATATATATATATATATATATATATATATATATATATATATATATATATATATATATATATATATATATGTCTCTTATGCTCAAATATACAGTAAAAACAGTAAACAGTCAGATATTCACAGATATTTACATAGAAAACAGTAAAAGATGTCACTGGACTCTTTTTACTGGGGCACGAGTCCCAGTAAAGTTTTTCCCTTCGTCTCAATGTCCACACTATCCATAAACAGTATGTGATATTCAAATAAGTGTGTTCAAAAGCATAGTACGTTGAAAAGAGGATGCCAGAAGTCTCCGGATGGTCTACTATTTCCGTTGTATTTTCGAAGTGTGGATTCGGGCTCACTATAACAGCTAATTTTGCCCACAACCCATTGCTCTTTGGAGGAAGATCCAGTTCAGAACTGCAAACACGAGGTAAACGTGTTCAGAAAAATACAAAACATGGCGGATGTGAGCGACCGACGGTTAAGTAGAGCGGTTTAGATAAAGGGGTTTGAGTGACTAATATTCAACATTTAAGCTGATAAAAAATAATGTAATGTTATCCGTGTTATATTTCATCTGCAACAACAACAAAGTGAACTTTTATAAATATCCATTTGGCCATTAACTTATATAACATAAACACGACCCGTGACTGGCAGATCAACGTGCTTCTGCATTTCTCTTCAATACATAGGAAATTAAATTAAATGTGGAGGATTTTATCTTTGACAAGATGATAGACAGGCCAGTTTACCTGACAGGATGCGTGTAACTAAGCTATAAAGATTAACTGTTAAAGACGCTATTTCATGACGTGATGGTATGTCCCAAAGCTTGTCTAATCTTCTGCTACACACTCAAAAGTATGTACTTTTTCCTCACAAAAAGAGTACACTTTTAGGGCGTAGTATAAGTAGGCGAATTGAGACGCAGGATTGCTGTGCCCCAGTAAAATTTTCCTGAAAAGTCATGTGTGATGAGGTACAGTATAGTTACAGCATATGGATACATCTGAAAATAGGCTCTGTTGCCCCTCTTCCTTCACTTTTCCCTGTGGAATCCCTGACTTCAGTTGCAGTCTGTCAGACAATTTTTCATAATATGACATTGTTTTCTCTAAAGACATGAAAGTGTCTTCATTCTTTGTTTGCACACAGCATCATACCGGTAATTTACTGCTAATGTTTCAACCTCTCATACCGGGAAATTGACATTTTTGAAAAGGTCCTGTTCCCACATGATCTCTTAATGGTAATTTACCAGTAAAGACTGTATGTGTGAAAGGGGCTAATGTTAAAGCCGTTACTGTCGTTTCATGATAATTTTATTATGTCCTTGAATAAAGATATGATTTTTTTTTCAGGGGGAAAAAACAAACAAACTTACTGACACCAACTTTTGAACACATTATTGAGTGTATTATTTGGCTATTGTATTTCTATATTACCGAACATTACTGTATCACTCTGAATTTGGTTCACACACAAAAAATAAAAATAAAAATCTGGATGAGACTTAGGGTTGGATGTCACATTGCAAAAAATCTTGCTAAAAGTATTGGCTTTATTTTATTTGATAAAAATACAATTTCTTTTTTTTGTGTGATCCCTCCCTGCTACCAGAAGAAAGAATGAAACTTAATTTCCCTTTATAGCATTATGCCTATTACAACTACAGAGACATTTAACCAATATATATGTAAAATATCAATATAAATGTTAAGTAAAAATGAATATAAGCAAATAAGCAGATACTGTATGAATGATTAGATTATTATATATGGATGATGAATGGAATAAAAGGCTGAAGAGATTGTTAATGATTGTTCATTTGGCCTTCCTTAGAGCAAAGATGTTCAGGGTTGCTCTCTTGCACAACAGTCCTCTTCAGAAACCGTATACACAATTATCAAAGAATTATTCAGATCAGAGCAAAATATATAAAATAATATATACTATTATATGAAGAGTTTTATGGTAACTGTCCTTAAAAAAAAAACACTCACATGCACAGTGCTCGTATAGAATAATTTCCTGAATCAAAGACCCAAATCATCATCACATATTCAGAGCATAGTTATTTTTGATAGATTGAAGCCTTGACCTTCTTGCTCTGAATATTAAAAATGGCAGAACCCTTATTCCTACTCGGGTAATTCTGTGAAGAACATGTTCTTGTCATATTTCATACCAAAAATCAAGAGAAAGGGTATAAAACATGTTTTGCTAAAAGAAAATACACAGTTCACTCAATTATCTTAGATTATCTTTATATACATTCAGAAAGGTTTTATCTAATTGTTTCCTTTCGAGTCTAACTCTTTAATTTGCCAGATGTTCTCACACTTCAGAGCCACATCTCAATTCTATAAGTCACACATCATGCAGTGTCATTTTTTAACAAGCAGCTAGAATTTAGCATATCAACTTTTTTAGACCAACCTTTAACACTCCTGTGTATACCACATACTAAACTGTGTATTTTCCTTTTTTTTTTGCATTATTTTTTATCTTGGATTTACTTTAAATGGGACTGAGACATCTGAAAAGTCAAGAAGATTGTCACGAATATAGTTAGTTGATACAACATGATCTCAACTCATTTGCTGAAAGGCATGTATGTGAGCATTAGCACTTGCATGTTCATTCAGTCTGGGGATGTCTATTATTTGATAGTCCAGTCAACACCACTGATTGGTAGTTGTGTTTGGTTTTAAAGCAAGCTGTTATTTTTCTTTCCATCAATGCCACAAAAACTTAACAAAACAATAATTATCCCAGAAATTGGAAAATGACCCAAAACCGATTCGCCTACATGCAGGCACTACTGTGCGACACGCCAAAGCATGTGCTCTACCCGCCAGGCATTCGTTTCTCCTGACAGTAACATGTACGGACATTTCCATATACCAATCCACAAGCCTACAGCTCTAGCCTGATATTTTTCCAATTTTAAATTGTTAAACACCTCAGGAACCTGTCTTGTTAAGTGAAAAGTAAAAAAAAAAAAAAGCTCCATTATTATTTCAAGTTTTAATGTAAGCTTATACCTTAGTCTCTGGAAGCGTACAGCCCTGCTCTCTCCTCTGTACCTGGGTCGGCATGAACACTAGTGTTATATCACACACACACACACACACACACACACACACACATGCAGGGCAAGTGCGGCCCACACAGTTAAACCTGTTCATGCCGCCCACAGGTGCTGAGCTGTGCTTACACACAGGAAAGTGTAACGCGAGCTGCGTGAGGCGCACCGCAGGGCAGAACAAAAGAGCCAAATTAATGATTAAGATCAATCATTGTGAAAGCTCCCTCACAGAGAGAATATTCCAGCTCTCAACCGCACAGATTGCTGATAGCTGTTGTTTTTTCAGGAAAAGTTGTGTGTACTGCTAGCTAGCAGGCTCTGTCTCTGACCCATGAGGCTTTACTGTAGAGGAACTGTGCATTCATCAATGAAACTGCTCTTCTTTGATGTCTTCAAGGGTCTTTCCTGTTATGCAGTACATTTGGAACTACATAAAACATTCAGAAGTCTGTTCTGTGTGAGATCCTTTCAACATGATTGATTATTTATAGTACACAATTAATAGGATGGAGGACTATAAGGATGGGAATAAATTGCTAAAAATTTTCTCACTTAAAATTTCCAAGCGAGACAAACCAACTAAAACCACAAAACAGAATTAATAACAATAGAGTTCTGAAGGGATGATGTATTTTTGTACAGCAAAATACAGAAATGAGTTAGCATTTTAGCACTTCCGGTTCCATCCTCCTAAAGTCAATGGGTTAAATGCCTGAAATAAGGACTGTGTTAACACAAGCTCAAGATATTTTCTCGTCATTTTATTCTACTTCATAAAATACATCAGTATAACCCTCTTGTGATCTATAAAGCTTTTACTTGTCTTCAAAACGGTGGATGCCAACAAGTGTCTAAATGGAGTTTGACGGGGACATTAAACGTCATCATCCGAAGAGGAAAACTCTAAATTCTAAATCTACTCACTAATCTGCTTTCACAGCCGCATTGTTTTTATAATCATAATCAATAATTTATACTTAAGCATTTTACTTCTGTTGATTGTATTTAGGCTCCAAAATTCATAAACGTGGTGTTCATTTTTGAAGATTAACAATAAAATTAAATAAAAACTATGAACGTTTGATGGTCATAGAGCTTATTTTCTGCAATAATCCAAAAGCCAATGTAAAAATCCTATAGGGTTTTTGTTGAGGGAACCAGGGTGATGCTAACTTTCAGGTCGGCCTACAAAAATGTCATCACTGCAGCACTCTATACTTGCTGCGTCCAAAAATATTTACTTATTTTGAATAATTACTCTGTGACCGCTAAAAAAGTATGTTGTATATTGTATGAATGTGTGTAGTATGAATGTAATCTGAACGTACTACATTTGCCATGTGGTCACTGTCTTGTGACCTAACATTTGCTTCACTGCCATTCACAAACCCTCTCCCGTGGCCTCATGGGATAGTAAAGTGTCCATCAAATGCACACTTCAGAATCTTTTTGAGTACTTCAGAGTACTTTTTGCCTATAATATGATTTTCATCTTAAAGGGGTAGTTCACCCAAAATTAGAAAATATGTTTTTAGGTGAAACTGTGGTTCTTGTGATTCATGTAATGCAATTCAATGGCTACCCTCACTTTGATAGACAGTAAAACATAAAACAAAATGAATACTTGTGGCTCCTGGCGATACATCAGGGGCTTTCGCATTGGAGGAAAATTTTTTATAGTTTCTGGAACTAATGGTGGATGTACCCGGTTTTTGGCGTGTTCACACCACAGGAACTGGGGGAATTAAATTAGCTCCTACTTCAGAGTATGGTCTAACCCAACACAATAGGAACTACTAGTGATGTAAGTGTACACTGATTGGCCGAAAGCACGTGGAACACCAGCACCCCGCAATAAAAAAAAAGCTGTGTACACACACAGATTATTGCCTATATATTTACTCCACAAACTAACTCTACGAACATGGAAAACCGTAATAGATGAATCTCTGAACCTTTACGCTGAGCCAAGGAGAAAATCCAACCAAAGGAAACATGATTATGTATTTCTGCTCAGCTAGGGACATTGGGCATCAACCACACAGCAAACGCTAATACTTTTTCATATACTGTCTACTTAATTTGTATAACAGTTCTATCTAATAACATTTTAGACAGAACTGTTAACCAGATTGTAAACTAATGAAGATGGAGAATGGGAGCTCTGTGTGCTCAGGCTCTGGCATTCTCAGCGCCGTCAAAATAAAAGTCACAACAACAAGCATGGTTTACATCACTTCAGAGTTCCTAATGGTGGTGCAAATTCAACCAGGAAAATGGCCCTAGGGGAACATTTAGTTTTCGGGGAACAACCCTGGTGGCTAGTTTCTAGAACTACCCAGTGCGAAAGAGGCTATTGAGGCCTTATGAAGCGAAACGATCAGTCTGTGCAAGAAACTGAACATTTACAACATTATTACCTGTAATCCACAGCGTTCATGGTAGTCTAGAGCGCGAGCTTTCTGACACATCATATGCGGGAGCAAACACACGTGAGCTGACGCTGTGTTTGTTTACAACAGAGGAGGAAGACGTGTGTGTTGTATTGTTAATCAAAATGGTACTTAATTTCGCTTATCCTGGGCGCCGCAACCTATTGTTAGAATTAAGATTACGTTCACTTGCACGATCTCAATCAGGAAGATTGAATTTCCACAGATTCCCAATGCGCATATACTGCACATTTACTGATTGGCTTCATCACTGTCTCCTCTCCACCAGTAAGCTGGTGTGTGGTGGGTGTACTGGTGCAATATGGCTGCCGTCACATCATCCAGGTGGATGCTGCACATTGGTGGTGGTTGAGGAGATTCCCCCTTCCATGTAAAGCGCTTTGAGTACCCAGAAAAGCGCTATATAAATGTAATGAATTATTATTATTATTATATGTGATTATGCGACAGGAAGCTTGCACTCCAGGCTGTCATGAACGTGCTCAGGACTGTTTGCCGAGGCTCTGGATTACAGGTAACAATGTTGTAAATAATGTTCAGTTTCTTGCACAGACCGATCGTTTTGCCTCATAAGACCTCAATGTATCGTCAGGACTCAGGAGCCAAGGGTAATATATATATATTTTTTGCCTGTATATGTTTATTTTGATGGTAACCATTGACTTGCATTATATGAATCACCAAGGATTCATATTATTTTCTGGTTTCAGCTTAAAATCTTCTTTACTGTTCTACTGAAGTACCAGACACCTACATCATGGATGGCCTGAGGGTGAACTATCCCTTTAAGACATGAAAACGTACTGCATTTTAGGAATGACCCACGTCTCTTCTGCTCTCCTCTGGCCTGTTCTGCT
This sequence comes from Meda fulgida, assembly GCA_030578275.1. NCBI lineage: Eukaryota > Metazoa > Chordata > Actinopteri > Cypriniformes > Leuciscidae > Meda > Meda fulgida. The sequence goes on from CM060628.1 coordinate 5,166,439, forward strand.
CGGGGTGCTGCCCATGGGAGCTCAACCGTGAGCTGTTCCTTCTTTAGAGATGAATGATGATTGGCTTTGGCGTCCCATGTGTTACCGTCCCCCATAAATCACACCAGTACTGGGATTTGGCTGTAGGGTGAAAAGGCTGAGCGGGTATAGAATGAGAGCGAGAAAGTATGTGCGATTCGAAGGGAAGGTGACCTGTTGAATCGGAATTAGAAATCTAAAAGCCCCACAAAACACACACACACACAAACATTAAATCTTGTTACGGTGGCACTGACTGTTGATAGATCAGTTTGCATGCACTTTATTAACTAATTTCCCTATCTCTCTGATTTTATGTTATAATAATAGGCCTATTATTTAGAAAGAAAGATGCACAGGTGGATATGCAGCATGTCTACACACACACACACACACACACACACACACACACACACACACACACACACACACACACAGCCCACTCTCAAAATTACCCGTGTCCTTCAAAGGTCCTTGAGAGAGATGTCACGACTCACACAATCTAGTTCTATATTGAAAAGGAAGAATAAAAAGCTTTATTATGAATATATTGATTTCCTGCTAGCCAGAAAAATCCTTGATATAAATTCATATTGATTTTTTTAAACAATACCTGCTCTTTATTTATTAAACCCATTTTGTTGGCAGATTGCATGCATAATTAAACCTGCACGTGTACGTATGTTGTGATTGGAGTCGCTGCTTTTTAAATAACGCTACAGTCATGTTTCGTTTCGTCCAGACCTCATCATCTTCTGAGGCCATTTCCTGTGAGCTGTGCCGAAAGATATTACTCAACATTACCTCTGAGACATAATGACTTGTAATTGTCCTCATGCAGGTCATCCGTCTTCTGTAGCTCATAGATATTACCGCTTACGGCCTCCGGTTCAGTCAGGCGATGATGCCAGCCGCTGTAACCCCATCCGTCCGATCCATTATTTCAGTGTCCCGTGCTTCTTTGTGCCAAAAGCTCGGCAGGAAAAAGAAACCATTTACAACAGCATCTCACATACCTGCATGCTTCCATTCTCAAAGGATTCTGACCCGGCAGCTATTGTGTGGTTAAGATTAAGAGATGTTTTTCTTGACAAAAGCTTTTTATGAGCTTGGTATCAAAGTGCATTTCCCCATTTCGGATGCTTTGAATTAGACTTGCAATGCTTTAGGCTTTAAAACAGTCACGTCTCATGATGTTTAGCTGTTGCTTTGTACAAAATGTAAGTCATAGGTCACATCCACTGTCAAATTCTTTTGCAAAATGTGTACCTTTAGGGGTACAGCAACTTGTCACTAGGGCAGTACCCTCAAAAGGACAATTTTGCACCTTATCTGTCCAAAAAGGGTGCATATTAGTACTATTACCAACTACTATAAACCTTTTAGGGGTACAAAGTTGCCACATTTTTGCTAATTTTTTTGTGAGTTTTTGTGAATTTTTGAGTTTTGGTATTAGTACTTCCCACATATAATACTAAAAAAAAAAGCAACTGGTTCCACAGGAATGACCTGTTGTAGAATTGTTACATTCAACTGTATAAATGTAGCCTATCGAATGTATTTTCCTGTAACACACCAACAAATGTGACAAAATTCCAATCAGAAGTGAAGATATGTCTTGGAAATGCTTTGGCCAACTTTTACTAAATTTGAGGAGGATTTTCAAACCTTACCAAACAAAAGTTTTCATATGGGGGCTTTATTATTTAAAGCATTCATGTAGTTCAAGGGCAATGTCATGGGTTCAATTCCCAGGGAATGAGAGGACTGATAGAAGTGTATATACATTCAATTAAAAGCAATATTATCTTCAATGAAACACACCTGATCTATCAAGGAGCAAATTTTCGGCAATACTGTATTCTTCTGGAGCCATGATGCTCATGCTAAAGATGTGGGTTTAAATCCCATTAGTTTCCACAATACTTTCTTGTCCCCTTTCCACTGTTCTGTCAACATAAAGTGGCAAAATGAAGGGAAATGATGAAGTTGTAGTATAAAGAGTGTAATAGTGTTTGTCTTTCTGTTTACAGCAGTTCTGTCTGGGACACACCAGAGTCTCCACCTTCTCCCTGTGATGGTCCAGCTGCTCGGCACCATCTGCCTGACGTTCCTCCTTAGATGATACAGATACCCCCGAGCACACACCGCCAGCGTAGAACGCTCCCCCGCGGCAGCAATAAGAACTGCCCCGACATGTGACCACCCTTCCTGCCTTCCTCATTTCCTCCTGTGTTTCCTGCTTCTCATGTACTTTGTCCTGACTTCACTTATGATTCATGTCTACTTTTTCTTTATTATCATCTTTTGTAGTGACTTATTGAGCTTTTACCTGCTATGTGGCAACTTTTATGTTTTATATTAACATAACCTCAGTTAATGTTGAGCATTTCTGTCCATATGTCTTGACACCTTCACCTCAACCGCCCCCCTTTCCCCCTTGTGTATGTATCTGACACACCAAAGTGTCAACTGTTACCAAAGATGCCGGAGGGCTTACAGGATGAACAGATGACTGAAAGAGTGACAAGGATGTCCTTTCCTCAAATGAACTACTTTTTTCCACAGACTCAAGTGCATGGAGATAGAATTTCCTTATGACGTTAAGATTGCAAGGAATAATGTGAGCAGGAATACATGAGCGAAACAATTGGTCACGAAGTTACTGATGACCTGAATGGACCTGTACATGCACGTGTACATGCACGTGTATGATGTATTGGAAAGTGTCGAGCTACGGAAAAGACAAACAGACTCCGATTGAAACTTTTAGGACTATGACAATGTGAATCTAAAGAAGCACAAATTTATATCTCTTTTTTTTTGGTAGCTATTTTTGGTTCCTTTACGTGGTATTCCGTCTGGGTTTGCTGTACACTTCTTGTCCTTTGGCTTTCTTTACTGTGTGCCACTTCTGCATTGCCATTCAGTTTGTTATGGGGTATAATTTGGTTCTGAAAACGACACAATGTGAACTTTGGACCAGAAGAGCATCAGTTACCTCACCCTCAATTTACAAGATTCAAAAAGCATCTGGACAAACTGCTGAGAACGATCACTTTCGCTTCAATCAAACTGCCGGGAAAGTGTTGACTAACTGGGTTGGTCGTTCTCCTTCAGCAATAGGACCGTACCTCTGACTGCAATGAACGTTCTCCTCTTCATGGATATGGGCACGTGGACTCCAACAGAGTCTCCAATGCCTCTGGACAGACAAACTGCACTCTTGGCTTTGATGGTCAAGAATTTAATTTTGCATAGCGTTAGAGAGAAATCACATGTACAAGGATTGCCATTGGCAAACTGTTTTATTTTGGAAGTTTTTAGATGGCAGCAAACAGTGTTGACACTGTTAAAAGTGCTCAGACTACAGGAGTTTTTTAAATCTTAACCCGGTTGTGAAATCTGGTTGCATCACGCACTTAAGGAGAATCTTCTCAGATTTTCTTCTTTCAAATCTCAAACCTGCACACACTACAAGATATGAAAACCATGGCACATCAGACTTCAAGATATTCTTGAGATTATCTCACGGGGAGGCGGGTGGAAACAAAATGGACACTGTCTCACGGCAACTTGCTCTAGACATTATAAAGGAAGTCTTGTTGTTGCCATATTTTGACCAGCTGTTCCTCCATCTCTTTTGTCCACCAGAGCCGTACAGCTGCTTGTTGTTTTGTGGTCGCCATTATAAAAGTTCTGTCACTTCCGTTTCCTTGTAGACTTGTCTCTCATTGGCTAGTAATCATAGTCATCCCTATTTAAAATCCTAAATATCAAACATGTTTGATATTGTCTGGGCGGCCCCGGTGTGTCCGCAAGCAAATGTGGGTTTAAGATTTGATCAGACGGAACAGACCGATGCCCTGGACGATTTTTTTCTCCGAATGTCAGGAATGGGGAAATCGGGCATAAATCGGCCTGAAACTCCTGTAGTCTGATCCCGGCTTTAATAATAAACATTCACTTTTAAGCAAATAAAACACATCAATAGGTCAAAGTTCCTACATTAAATGATGATAAAACATGTCTAGCAAACATCTGCATTTATTTGATCCTCTTTGATGATATCATAAACCTGCAGAAGGAATGCTAGCACTGTGTAGCATCATGCATCTTCCAATTTGGTTACTAAACGACTTCTCTGTTGACAATCAAGATCTGTACAGCAAACAGTAGCATTGCCATTATATTTTATTTTACATCATCTTCTAAACTTTAGGCAATGGAACAATTGTATGCTTAGAAGTCAGAGATATCAAGTAGGAATATCCCACATCTGACTTTGAATGGAATGCAGCATTAGTCACAGATGCCAATGGTTTAAGATTCAGATGCAATATGTTGTTATGGAGGATTTTACTTTCAAACGTTTTGAAATGTAGGCAACCATCCCTGAAACTCTTTTTAAAACAAGCAACATCTCGTAAGATAACATTTAAGCACATGGTTACAGTTCAGTAGCAATATGTGATGTTAGACGTTCAAGCAAAGAGTGTGAGCAAACTACCAGGACTGTGTGTGTTCGGTCCTTTCTGAAAGTAAAGTACTCTTCAAGTACGATCTCGGTTACTTCACTGTAACCTTGTTCCCTGAGAAAGCGGAACGAGATGCTGCGCTGCTCAGCGCATTGGGAACGTCTTTAATCGTGACCAGCTGTGAATATTGTGTGTAACACGTCGATAGAATTGACCCGGAGGTAATATAGCTTCGGTCGATGACGTCATCGGCGCGCACTCGCAACACGAGGCTATAAATAGATGAGCCGCAGGTGCATCATCAGGATATTTTGTCTGAAGAGCAGACCTGGGACATCTTCAGCACGGCAAAGTAGCGCAGCATCTCGTTCCACTTTCTTAGGGAACAAGGTTACAGTGAAGTAACTGAGATCGTTCCCTTTCGAAAGCTACAATCGATGCTGCGCTGTTCAGCGCGTTGGGAACGAGAATACCCACGCCGCCGTGCTTGAACATGTCTGGACCCCCACGGTTGTGCATGTGCTCACCAGAACGCAAGAAGGCCTCAGACACTAGCCTGTGATGTTGACTCAAGGACATGAGAGCCCGGAGTGGCATGAACATCCAAACTATAAAACCTTATGAATGTGTGCGGAGAGGACGAGCCTGCCGCATCACAAATCTGTTGCAAGGGGGCACCCCTCGCCGAAGCACTAGAAGAGGCGACCCCCCTGGTAGAGTGAGCTCTGAGACCTATAGGCGAAGCTTGACCGCGCGCCTCATAAGCCAAAGCAATTGTATCCCTGACCCAATGAGACATGGTCTGCTTGGTGGCAGCTCCTCCTCTGTTACTACGACCATAACAGACGAATAATTGCTCTGACTTACGCCACTGGCTAGTGCGGTGGATGTAAGCCTGAAGAGCACGGACTGGACACAGTCTATGAGATTTCTCCTGCTCCGGCGTTGTAAACGGTGGACAGAAGGCTTCTAGTATGACTGGATGTACAGACGAAAATGGAACCTTAGGCAGGTAATCAGGATGAGGATGCAAAATCACTTTCACCATTCCTTGGTCAAAGTCTAAGCAGGATGGGGAGATAGACAGAGTCTGCATATCCCCAATTCTCTTCAAGGAAGTTATTGCCATTAGAAAAACCATTTTAGGAGTCAGAAGTTTATCAGACGCTGATTCTAAAGGTTCAAAGGGGGTTTCAACCAGACCCTCGAGGACTATAGCTAAATCCCACGAAGGGATCTTGGTTTTTACTGGAGGCCTCAGTCGCCTGGCCTCACGAAGGAAGCGAGAGAGCAGAGGGTGTCTCCGAGCGCTGCCCCGTCAACTAAGGTGTGGCAAGACGAAAGAGCGGCCACATAAACCTTAAGAGTAGCAGGGCATGTGCCTGTTGATAATTTCACTTGCATGAAGTCCAGAACTGAAGCAACCTGGCAGTTGACTGGATCTACATGGTGTACAACACACCACCTTTCAAAAACACCCCATTTACTGGCATAACTTTGTCTAGTGGAGGAAGCCCTAGCACTCAGAATAGTCTCAATAACAGCAGGCGAAAGCCCAGAGTGGAAGATTCCACAGGTCGGGCCTGGGATGGAATATCATGCCCTCCCCCTGAGACAGAAGGTCCCTCCTCTCCGGAATCGCCCAAGGCGAGCCGTCGAGGAGAGATATTATCTCCGAGAACCACACTCTGTTCGGCCAACGTGGCGCTATCAGCAAGAGGCAAGACCCTTGTTGGCGAACTCTGGCTAGAACTCCCGGGAGCAAAGAAACTGGAGGAAACGCATACAGGCGCATCTTGGGCCATGAGTGCGCCATCGCATCCAGACCCAGCGGAGCTGGGTGACTCAGAGAGAAGTAGAGGGGGCATTGCGCTGTCTGCTGGGAGGCGAAGAGGTCCACCTCCGCTTTGTAAAATTTGGTCCAAATCTGTTTCACTACTTCCGGGTGGAGTTTCCACTCCCCTGTCGGTAGTGTCTGTCTGGACAGTAAATCTGCTCCCACATTCAAATGCCCTGGAATGTATACTGCCCTGAGTGACAGGAACTTGTCCTGGGCCCAGAGAAAAATCTGCCTCGCTATTCTGTTCAGATTGCGTGAGCGCAGACCCCCCTGGTGATTTATATAAGAGACTGCTGCTGTGTTGTCCACCCGCACTAGGACATGACAGCCCCTCAATTGATGGAGAAAATATTTCAGAGCCAGAAATACAGCCATCAGCTCGAGGCAATTGATGTGCCAATCGAACTGATGACCTTCCCATTCCCCTTGAGCTGGACGGCCATCTAAGACCGCTCCCCAGCCTATCAGGGAGGCGTCCGTCGTTAGCAGTCTGCGACGACACGGCGCCCCTAGAGTGGGACCCAAGGCGAGGAACCGGGGTCTGACCCACAGAGATAGTGTACGAAGCCCGCGGCGCGTCACTTTTATTTGCCTTTGAGGATTGGCTCTTGGATGAAATCCTCTGGCTATTAGCCACAACTGAAATGGTCTCATGTGCAACAGCCCCAGAGGAATCACCGTGGATGCTGACGCCATGAAACCCAACATTTTTTGGTACTGACGAACAGTGAGTTCTTGGCCTAGTCTGACTTTGCTCATGGTCTGCTGAATGGTCTCGATTCGAGGGGGAGACATTTGTGCCCGCATCGTGACCGAATCCCAAACAATCCCGAGATAAGTCGTTCTCTGGGCAGGAGAAATAACACTTCTCTTGGTGTTGAGTCTCAACCCTAGAGCAACTAGATGAGCTAACACGATGTCTCTGTGTTGGAGCGCCATCTCTTGCGATTGTGCTAGTATCAACCAATCGTCGATGTAACTCAAAATGCGAATGCCCTGGAGTCATAATGGAGCCAGTGCTGCATCCATGCATTTTGTGTATGTGCGGGGTGACAAGGCCAGGCCGAATGGAAGAACCCGAAACTGGTACGCTTCGCCCCCGAAAGCGAACCTCAGGAATTTCCTGTGTTGTGGCAATATTTCTATATGAAAATAAGCGTCCTTCAGATCGATCGTGACGAACCAATCGTGATGTTGAATTTGCGTCACGACCGTCTTGACGGTTAACATCTTGAACTTGAGCGCTTTGACTGTACGGTTTAAGCCTCGAAGATCTAAGATTGGATGCACCCCCCCATCCTTTTTGGGAACCAGGAAGTATCTGCAGTAATAGCCTGACTCTCTCTCTGGAAGAGGAACATGTTCTATGGCCTCTTTGCTCAGAAGGGTTTGCAGCTCTTGTGACAGTACATGCATCAGCTCCGGTTTCACGGAAGTGAAGACCACGCCGTTGAAACGTGGAGGACGACGAATAAATTGAATTCTGTATCCTATCTGTACTGTGCTTAATACCCACGCAGAAATGCCTGGCAGAAGTTTCCACGCTGCCAGACTTTCTGAGAGTGGTATCAATTTTAATACTTCCTTTTGAGGGGATGTTGGATGTTCCGTGTCCTGAATGACGGCAGGAAACAACGGAACATCCAACATTTCGCTGGAAACCGCTGCCCCCCGAAGCACGAGAGGTGGCGGGGATGGAGAGGTTTTGTGAGGGTAATGGGGAGGGGCGAAAAGATCTTGCACGCGCCCCATCCCGTGGGGGGCTACCCCCACCAGATTGGGCGCCAGACCATCAGGACTTCTTCTTTTTGTTAATAATAGTCCTGAGGTCTGGTCTGGGAGGCTGCTGAGTGCGGCGAGCCTGTCCCCAGTCTTTACGAGGGGGGGCGCGACTCGCCACACTCTGCTTTTTAACCTCCCTGGGTTTTGAAGGACCGGGGCGGGGCTGGGTGGCCGACGGCCCCTCCCCTTGAGTACGGCGAGGAAGGAACTGAACATACGCCTCTTCGTGTTTTTTTGCATCTTTAAACCTGTTGACTACAGTGTTAACAGCATCGCCAAACAGGCCCGATGGTGAGACCGGAGAGTCCAACAAAAAAACACGATCTTTATCCCCGATACCAGTGAGATTGAGCCACAGATGTCTCTCCGCGCTGACCAAAGCGGTCATAGAACGACCGATGGCACGGGCCGTTTGCTTGGTCGCACGAAGAGACAGATCCGTGGCTCTGCGTAGTTCAGAAAACGCTTCCTCATCGATAGTACTGCCTGCACTCAAGTCCTTCAACAGGTCAGCCTGGTATGCCTCTAACACTGCCATAGTGTGCAGCGCAGCACCAGCCTGACCTGCAGCTTGATAAGCTTTTCCCACGAGTGCTGATGTTATTCTACACGGCTTCGTGGGGAGGGTAGGTTTCTTTAACGAAGATGCTGCGTCAGGCGAGAGATAGCTCGCGAGCGTCTCTTCAACCTGCGGCATCTCCGCATATCCCCCCGACTTCGCACCCACGATAGTCGAAAAAGTCGACGTCGAGGGTACAAAGATGCGGGAAGTATATGGTTTACTCCATGACTTAGATAGTTCGTCATGGAGGTCCTCGAAAAAGGGGAGAGACTGATGTTTTGGTCCCTCCCCCCTGCCACCGGACAGAAACCTATCCCCTAACTTAGACTGTTTGGGGGTCTCTTGTTCGCATGGCCAGTCAAGCTGTAATCTGGCCACCGCGCGAGTAACCACCTCGAGCAATTCCTCGACAGATCTCTTTTCACGAGAGGAATGTTCAGAAGCTGGTTGCTCGCGGTCCGAAGACCCAAGAGATACATCATCCCCCTCGTGAGTCGAAGAAGCACCGGAGCGCGCTTCGAAATCACGAGAAGGGATGCGTGGATCTGGTGACGCAGCAAGTGAAAGGGACGGACCCGTCTCTTACTCGTCATGCAGATCCATACGAGAGCCCCGCGATGATAATGCGGGTGCGGACTCGAAATAGTCCAGACGGGAGCGAAGCATTTTAACTGTGAGCTGGTCACAATGCTCGCACCCGCCCTTCTCTATAGCCAGAGCCGCGTGCTCTTCCCCCAAACAAAACAGTAATCGTGTGTATCCAGCTCAGACATGGGACGGGAGCATGGAGGGACACAACGCTTACTATTTTGTTGGCTCATTTCTCCTCCTTTTTTACTTTCAAAAAACTCTTTGATGTAACGTGAGAGAAAAAGATTTGAGAAATGAGAAATTTTCTGCACACTGCCTGACAAAACTAACTCCTAACAAAGATCTGCGAACAAATGAGAGATCAAGAGAGTGTTTGCACATGCACAGAATGGTCTGAAGACAAAAGACCTGATGATGCACCTGCGGCTCATCTATTTATAGCCTCGTGTTGCGAGTGTTGGCCGATGACGTCATCGACCGAGGCTATATTACCTCCGGGTCAATTCTATCGACGTGTTACACACAATATTCACAGCTGGTCACGATTAAAGACGTTCCCAATGCGCTGAGCAGCGCAGCATCGATTGTAGCTTTCGAAAGGGAACTCTGCTCAGCTTCATCACATCTATCATCATTGCAAGGTAAGGGCATGAGAGCATATGACGAAAAGAAGGAACCATTTGTGCCTCTGTTTGAGTGTCCTTTATCAGATTTGCATACGCTTAGATGTTATGGTGCGATCGTATATACAGTATATATTTCAATTGCTTTGCTCTAGTATCACTCATACTCGTAGTTCCATCCACAGTGGAGCTTTAAGGTAAGTCTGTTTACAAACATAAAAAGCGCAAAATGATTTCCCGGCTTGTATTATCCGCACACGCTCATATTTAACCAGTTCATATTTATCCTAATGTGGCATAAGTCTGTCGCTCTTGAAGAGATTATCATAGACTCGCTCCTCAGGTATATCCATAGGTAACAGGGACAGGACCTGGAATAATTCAAGCCCAGTCCAGGTTCTCCTACAGTTAAAGACACTCCCGCGGCTGTTATACTGTTCCTCGTGTATGTTACCGTAATCGCTCTGAACTCTTGCACAATGCCTTCATATCATGTATAATCAGATATTGTTTATAATCCATGCTAAGTTTAGTAGGACCTCTTACAGGATGCAACCAATTAGATTTAAAGCAAAATGAGAGTGAAACAATAAATGGAGGGTTATGTAATTTTATGTTGCAGGATATTGTGCATTGTACCTTGTTACATATTCCATGTGTTTCCTTTTGATGTTCCGATGTGTGTTTGGTGACATCCCAATATTCTCCAGAAGCCAACACCCATGTCTGCAACTATTTTGTTTTGTGTTCAGACCTTTAGATTGTTTGTTCAAATTGATCTTGTATACAAGTCTATATTTACATCAATGATTATAGGCAAAAAGCAGGATCTAAATACTGTGCAATATATAGTTGGTATGATATGATGGTAGAAGTTTTATCATGCACTTGTTATAAGCTCAAATAAATCTCAACACAGGAAGTGCACCATCACCCCTTATGATTAGCAAGTGAATGTCAATGTGAATTTGAAATCTTGCTGGCAGGCCTTTTTTGCATTGTAAAGGTGCAGAATTCAGTGGAATGGATTTAAATATGGCATAATGTGTTAAGTGCAGATGGAAGTGCTTTGCTTAATAATATTAGCAATAAAATATGAGAAAATATGAATAAAATAAGAGGCAGGAATGTGTGGACATTTTTGAATGATGGCTGGAAATTCCATGCAGCCTACATTCTTGTGCCTGTAACTATAGTGACGGAATGCAAGAGAACATATTTGAATCCTAATTGTTACATTTTTATTATAAACTGTTTGACATTTTAGAACACTCTTAAAGTTCATCCTCAAAAATTGTTCATCAAAAAGCATTTCATCCCAAACACTTACCAGCCAGTTTCCTTCTATGACAGTACAATGCCCCAGTTTTCAAGCATTTTTCATATAGGACTGACAGCTGTATTCTGTTATTGTGTTGACATGTGAAAGATAATTGTGAAGGGTGAGCACATCTTGTTGAAAGATCAGGGGTCAATGAGAAGTTAGATTATTATTGACTGTCATGCTACCAATGGGAAATCAAATTGTTACGTTTGACTTACCTTTTGTTTTTGTCACTCACTTGTGTGTTCATCCACCACTGTCTCCTGATTATGTCCAAATGCATGACTCAAGTATGATCAGAGAATGAAGCATAACAACACATGTAGCATTAGAGGTAGACGTCAGTAGAATGTGCCTTAAGAAAGGCCATTACTGTTCCATCCGAGGACGTCAGTATTCCCATAGGTGACAGTTAGTTATGGATCTTACTGCCACATGCCCTTCTAGCCTCTATGATTACTGTTATACTTTTTTCTATTGAGAGTAGATATGGGTGAATCTCACAAAGACAAATCCAGGTCATATTTCATCCCTAAATAATTATAGAATCAAATTATATATAAAATAAAATCGCATACTGTGCAGAAAATTAAACCTTTACAATTAATTTTGACAATTTCATGACAATTACTTTTGTTTTCATGTATTTTTCATAATTCCCATGATAATTGATTGTCACTTCTGTAATACAGTATACCTTTGCATAACAAATCATTTATGGCAATGCAACATAATGACAGTAGTATTATACAATAAAACACTTTATTTTTTTATTTAATTATTTTTCCTCCCATAATATTGCAATGCTTAAAAAAGAAAGACTTAATTCTTACATATGAATTTTGAAATATGATCTGTTTATTTTATTTATTCACTCAAATATTGATAAAATATATAACAAGAGAATCCCGTGACCAAACCTAAAGGTCAGTCTGTGAAAGTCACCAACACACACACAAAACCAATCACATGACTGCTGAAGAATGTCTGTCTGTGTTGAATTGATCATTAGTGTGGCGCAGCTCTGATCAGCTGTGCTGTGGTATGCAAAGTGTTCAGACCAGAGAGAGAGAGTTTCTTTTTTTTTTTTTTTTTTTTTGTATGTATATTTGTTTGTTTTTAGATATACCGGTGCACAAGTGAGAGAGCAACTTGTAGTGCTGGATGTTGTATATTCTCTGTGATGTAATGAACTATTTTAGAGGGAAAATATATTTGAAATATGACTCCAAGATGTATAAATAAATAACCATGAAAGATCTGCAATGTGTGTGGTTGCATACCTAAACCTACCTCTCTTAAACTTTGTCATAAACGCTCAGGTTATTATTCAGCGATACAAGTGAAACACAAGGCTGTTCTGGCCTGAAGCATCTGTTACAAACTCGATGCTTAAAAACCTCACGCTGCATCTGTTAATCAAGTGCTCGTTTACACGCGCCGCAGGGGTCATTAACACTGACAACCCTGAACGAAGATTCCAGTTTACACCACTCGCACAAGGAAGCCATTACTGAAAATCGAAAAATATTTATTTTTACATATTTTTCGTGAAAGGATCATTCCTTGCCTCTCAAATGTGATCATTGCATGATTAATTTATCTATTATGTAGGAATATCAAAACATTTCTCACTGAATAAGTATTGATGATCTAATGATCATTCGCTATTCACATTTCTTGTACAACTCTATTCTCTCATTTATTCTATCTTATTTTTCCCCTATTATTATTCATTAAATAGAACTTAAGGAGGATCATCAGAGATCAACTAAATATAATATTTTATTCATTTAAATAAAATTTAACTTACACATACTCATGCATATATCATACAATAATATAGGGCATAAATCCGTGAACATGAATTTAACAAATAGAACATTCCTGGATCAACATCTCAATCAACCAATCAAATTTGATGGACAAGTTCACAGTTTATGTCAAGTTTATGTTTACAACCAGGGTTAGGTGCTTCTACATCAGTGTTATTCACCTATCATTTCCCTCTGATTTTAGGGATAAGTTATGGTTAGGGTTTAGATTCAGGTTTAGGGGTAGGGATAGGGTTAAATTGTTGGATGGGAATGTTGATCCAGGAACACGTGAGCTGCAGAAATCATATGGACTATGTTTTTGGCCTTCAACATTTCTCTATCTTCCATGGAAGAAAATCATATGATTTTGGAAGATGAGGGTCAGTAAATGATGACAGGCCATTTCCTTTTCTGGGTTCATTTTTTATTGCGTTTCTTTCTATTGTATTTTTCTCTCTCTCTATATATATAATTTTTTCACATCCACCTCATCTCTTTCTATGGACTCTCATTTGTCCCCTGATTCTCTCTCTGTCTGTCAGTATGTCTATATTTACCCATTCTTCCCCTCCTACACACGCCCATCCTCCTCTCCTGGACTGAGACTACAAACTCAATGACACTTGATCACATTTTTAAGTTTATCCTTAGACACCATCATCATTCTTAGAGCTTGAGAAAGCACGACATGACAGGACATGGCACTAAAAAAAGAAGCAAGAAAACATGCTGCGCTTGTCGGGTTATGCTTGACTGAGTTCCAATCGAGGAATTTAATTGCTGGTCGCTCTGTTGCATCAACGCTGCATTCAAACGGAGGGAAAGAATGAGTGGAGACGCCTCAGTGGCCACAGCATTTCAGAGACGGTTATTAAAGAGCACTCAGAAAGCAACCAGCTGAACTCTGCTACACATGATTTAAGAGCTCAGATCTCTCTATAATCAAACGCTCGGATGAAGCCTCCTCCTGCCCCCAGACAATACTGAACTGTCACATGATAACCTGACTAATTAGTTCATTTACACACTAATCCATCTAGTTACCTGGGACACCATGTCAAATATTGGAAAATCACTCAAAGACTCAAATGTCTTGATTCTTTAAAGGGACTTTAAAGTCTTTGTAATTGCCAATGTGTGAACAGTTTGTAACATAACTTAAAAAACAAGACTTTCCCCAACTTTTTAGGTTGCCTGAAAGACTGTTGATTGATTTTTATGTTAAGTAGTCGGTTTTGAGGAAACGTTTTTGCCAGGAAAATCCAAAGGATGTTAAGTTTACACGCGCTCCCGAGAGTGTGCAACACTAGCTAATGTCAGCTTAGAGATGGAATCCACTAATGTTAATTAGTTAACAACAACAATGTTCATCTGTAATTGAATAACCTTTTATTACCTCATCTGTCGACATGATGCTGGTGAATTGTAGAGCGTGTGCAAACATATCCACATACCCATGATCAGATGCTTTCTTAAACACAGAACTAAAATGACAGTGGTGAGAAAGCACCAGTTATTTTTGGTAATTGAGAGGAAAGCGTGCACAGCTCATATTTACATATTCGCCTAAGCGTCAATCACAGCTGCGTGGGCGGCGTCAGGATTTTCATTAGCAGTATATTACAGTAAATCACTTTCCTACTTCTTTTTACTTCTAAGCAAAGAATGAAAAAAAAAACTTCGCTGTGAGTATATTGGGGAATTCCCCTCACTTAATGGCCACCGGTGTCGCTAATAACAAGGGTTTCTGAATTCTTAATATAGCCCCTTTAATGTGGATGCCATTTTTGTTAATGTTAAAGTATTACTGCATGTTCAAGTTTAACGTGCGCAGAGATGACTGTTAGCTTCTGGGTCAGATAATAAAGTAAGTTTGAGGTTGGACTGCTTTCTTCTGAACCAAGAATGTCCATCATACCTAGACAAATCTGCTTATTGATTACTGCCCATCGTGTTGACTGTACTGATATATGCACACTTTTTAGTCCTATAGAGGTCAATTGATATTACCATGCATAACCCATTTTTAAATATTGTATTTTTATTTATTAACTACACGATCATTAGAATACAAAAAAATGCTAAATAATAATAATAATAATAATAACTATTATTGTTGTTATGCAAAGTTAAAAATGTACAAAGTTAGTTCAATTGAAATGGTCAGAAATGTATTTTCAGTATTGTTTTTGGTCGTCCAGTGGTTTACATTTCTCCCTCAATTATAAACCATGAAAATAATAGATCAAAGATGAAACTGATAACCGATTATTGTAAAAAAAAAAAAGAAAAAAAGAAAAAAAAAAGAAGAAATTAACCTAATGGTCAAACTTATTACTGGACTCTACACCTGAGCCATCAACGCAATCTAAAAAACTCGCTTTAAAGTATGTCATGGCAACACTGACAAGACGTCAAATTTTTTTTAAGAGCTCTTCAATAAATAAATAAAGAGTTATAGTGAAACGTCTACTATAATCTTTTTTTTTTTTTTTTTTAGTGGAGCAGAAATCACCCACTTCAGCTTTAAAGTGTGGCTATAAAAACTCTTTCTCACTTACACACTGTTAAAAAAAAAACCAAAAAAACAATTTATATTCCTTTATTTGAGGGGAGCAGGGCCGGCCCGAGGCATAAGCGAACTGGCCACTAGGGGGCCCCCCAATCGAGTTAAAACATTTTTTTTTAGAAGACTTAAACAAGTGACATAAATGAATGAATATGACTGAATTAATGAATAATTCAAGACAAGAAAATTCTGATTTCATGATCAATATACCTGCCTGCAACTGCTGCTGTGTCTGCCAGCGCTTAAGTCATGCGCATAATCTAGACACCTCGCGCGTGCATAGACAATTCGTGCGCAACTGCGCATAGTCACGGTCTCGGTTTAAATTGGAGAAAATATACTCAGGGAAACTTAACCTTCTAGGTGTAAGGGTAGCAGTTTGAATAAATAATAAACATAGCAGTTTGAATTCTTCTCCACTTTATTATACCACACATCAGATCACTAACTCCAAAAACCCTCGACACTCCAGTACCAAGTGCGCACGACCCACTCCTATCTACGGCAAGCCCCGAGGGGAAAAATACATTGCATATGCACATACAACGAGCGCCAGTATATCATTACCGGTATTATAGTGACTTAGTTGGAAGTCTGTTACAATAATAATAATAATAAAAAAGATTTTGAGGACAGTTACACTGTATTGAGACAGTTGAGAAATAATAGTATTTTTACAGTTTTCAACAATCATTGTCATTGTTGAACCCTTGCTTTTATTATGTTTCTGATTCCTCAGTTTTGTCATTATTTTAGCAAATAATTTATTTTATATGTTTTGAGACAGTTTGTTTTAAGAAGTTTCAAAGAGTTAGTAAAAGAGTAAAGTAAAAGTTAAAACTTTTTTGTTTAAGTAGGCATCTATTTTTTATTAAGTATTTATTTTGTATTAATACATAACCTCACTGTATTCATTTATTATGTATCATTATTGCGTGACATTTGTGTCAATAATCGTCAAGCACAGGTGACTTTGTGTAGTGGGAGGGGGCCACCAAATCAAATTCTGCTTAGGGCCCCCAAAAGGCTCGGACTGGCTCTGGAGGGGAGACCTAAATGTCAACTCAGTCTTTCTCAATATAAGTGATGTGATGTCCTTGAAAGTCCCTCAAAGTGTAGATTCTCTCATAATAGCAGTGTATATATACATAATAGCATATGTAAGGTCTCCTACCTCATGACACGTTTTCTTCATTCTCTGAAAGGCTATGATGCTTTAAACAGTTGCATTTAGTAGAGAGAGAACATATATCACAATATGCTCACGTAATAAACGCATGAATGCAATAAACGTTCAATATTAATGCACTTAATGTCAATTTACACACAACATAATACACAAATAGTTTTACATCATCGCACCATAGGCTCTGCCCACTGGCATTCAGTCGCTTAATGGCTGACATTTGTCTATCATGGATGTGAGCGTCGCTTCAAAAGCAAATAAGCCATATAATCACTGACGCTGTCTACGCTGGATACAGTATACAGTTTCTGGCTGACTCAAGGGCATCGAGTATGTCAGCCACTGAACGCACATCTGTATACTGTATCCAGTGAACAAGACGAATGGAAGAGTGAAAGAACATTCGCTTTGACGCATCCAGTTTAACAGCTCATTTACGTCTCTGTACAGATTTCAAAAGGAACCCAGAGTCAGAAACAAGTGGATGATTTATTTGAATTCTGTCCTGGATTGCATTGAAGGATTATATGTTTGTTTGTGGCATTTTTGTTTTGTAAATGAGGCACAGCGTAAAGAAGAGTTTGCAAAGAAACTTGTTGAAAGATGAAGCAGCCTACTGTATTAAATCTGACAGCAGCTTCAACACAAACATCATATAGTGATTTCATAATGCTTTGCCTGTAAATGACCGCTTTATATGGATGTTTTCAAAACACTTACGTACAATAGCGAGTGGGTGTTGATACTGTTTCCTATGCAGTGATGTTAGCCAATCATAACAGTGGCCGTTTAGTGACAAGCCTTAAAGGAGCCGCCCCTTAAAAACAGATTGAAGGTCAGGATGAACGTTGAAAACAATGGACCACATGTACAGTATACATATAATTGTTTGAGATAAGTTTGCCAGCGGTTTAAAAAAAAGTGTTATATCACTCACCCGTGCGTGATGACTCTGGCTTGTGTGCTGCAATTTCCTCTCTGGCTTTTGATTGCAACACGTACCAACGTTTCTCGCAGTCTTCACTGGTGCGCACAAGCAGGGGGAATGAACCGTTAATAGTTTGTGCTATACGTTCCCACGTCTGCTTCTTGCCCCTTGCTGTGACACCCGGCCCAAATTTTCCTTTAAGGATGGCCTTGTGTTCTTCCACTAACAGGGCTAACAGTAAACACTGTTCCTCTGTCCAGTTGGGCTTTCTCGTCCTTCTTGGTTTTGATTCCATGTTTCTTACATTAAAACCAACATTCAAATAGAATGTCACCACTTAAATAGACATGCCAGCAATCAGTGTAATTGGAAAGAGTGGAACAATTTTTATCATTCTAAGCCAATCAAATAACTTAGGAAATTAACAGCATGGTAAATAATAATAAAAAAAGGATTTATCTACACATATATAGTGTGTGTGTGTGTGTGTGTGTGAGAGAGAATGGTCAAATAGGAAAAAAATACGCATTTAATTTCAAAGTGAAGACTTAGAATAGACCCTATACTTAAAATAACTCTTTTTTTCCCTTCTTGGACAACCAACCAATCAGAGTCTTCAAAAGATTGTGTCACACATAGCAACGGGGTCAGCCCCGCCTCCTCACTAAGATGACATTTTTTGTCTTTTCCTTACTCAGAGTTGCTCTCAGATCGGTCCCGAATCACTCTTAAGCTAAGACTTCTACGTAAAAGTTTTTACGCTAAATTAAGAGTTTTCTAAAAGGATTCTTAGATTCTTTAAGAATACGGGCCCAGATCTTTTCATCTTGCCAAAGAACGATGCATGCACATGAAGTGAACGAGACATCTCTCTCTCAAGCATGAGAACTGGTTGCAGGTTTCTAAGGTTTTCTCTCAGAACTTTATTAACAGAGATTTACTCCTGCGAGTCTTTCACGGACCTGACTTGCATCTCAAACACCTTGACTCATTCCCTCGCTGCCTCTAAATGCCCCACTGCAATCACCCGTGCAGCTCAATTTCACCAACAAATGCGTCTAACAGAGTCTGCTTAGGTGGGCCCTGGTGAGCCGAGGCCCTAAATTGAAGAGGAATTGGGTTTCTAACAAGACTCCAGAGCTCTGGTTAGCTTTGACAAGCCCCTCCGAAAACACAAGTATTAAAGCGCTCCGTGGCTGACATGCACATTAAGACGGGCCACTGTGTTCTGCTGAGGAGAAACCGACCTCATGGGACAGAACTGGAGCGGCCAGACAACCTAAAATGTTCTGTATTATACTTAATTCTCGTGTTGTTCTGCTATTTTTCTCGCTCATTCCACCTCAACACAACACTCGCACAATTTTGCCTAATCAAACATCATCTTTCGTTAAGCATTTTCATTACATGAAGTCATTTAGTAGACACTTTTATCCACATGAGGAAAAGCACAAGCAATAAATCATACAGGACAGAAATTTGCCCTGGACACTTAAACGGTATTATTTATAACTTAAACTATGGCAATACAATGAGCAAGATGTACATTAAATAAAGAACTAAAGACAGTCACTAAGCAATGGATTGACAGTAAACTCCGTAACTTTGTTTTTAAAGGTGCACTGTTACTTTCAACATTTACAAAATGAGTCAATACATCAGTTCTTCTTCCAAAATGTGTTTTAGTCTTACTCTGATTCACTATAGTAAGCCTGTTATATGTGTATATATTTTAGACAGAGCAAGTTGCTTTTTGAGCAAAATTGCGTATTTCCGTGTTTCTCGTCATATCAGTAAATAGAGAAAAACTTTGACGCATGTAGGAGGGGCATATAGAACTTACACGCCATCTTTAATTTTTAACGGGAATGAAAGCGAGGCTGTGAGGATTGACATACATCTCTTCAGTAAGTTGTACTGTTATTTAATGTGTTTTTGGATTGTTCTGCTGACTGCTAAATATCTTTTCTAGTATATTAATTGATATAAGATATGAACGTTCTTCATGTTAAGAATGACTCCTGTATTTATGAATTAAAAGCTCATAGAAGAGGTGTGTTTTCAGTCATTATGAAGACTTTTCATTAAAACAACATTAGCGCGCACGCACGCACGCACGCACGCACGCACGCACACACACGTATTAGTCTCGTGTAGCCAGACCTTCACACTGATGGAATTTATACAGTACATCTACATGTTTCTCACTTTGATGCAAATAATCACATTTAGATAAACATGCAGTATAGACATTTAACCTCTGTAGTCTTTAATGCATTTGGATTATGCATTACCAACTCCAAGAGATCCTCGTCTTTGCATATACCGCCCACATTAGCATGCCATTTGAACATGATATGTGATGTCCCTCTTATGCAACTTTTAACATGATTTCGCTAAACACAGATACGAGATATCACCTGACACAAAAATACCCACACTATCAGGCTCTTTAGCCAAACGCGGGTCAGCAAGTCAGTCCATTAACAGCCTGAGGACGGGACGGGTTTCTTCATGTGACGGGGCTGAGAGCTGCTCTTCATACAAACCCTTGACCTCATAGTGCATTATCTCTCCGAGTACAAGAGCAAACCAACTTCTGCTATAAAGCAACATGCTAAAAGAGAAAGCACTTCATCGATGACTGGTTACATTTGACCAGTAATTTGAGTGTAAAAAAATATGACTTTATTTACTTTCATTAATTTAGCAAATGATATTAAACAAACTTGACTTATAATGAGGAAATTTGTCATGTAAGTGCAAATAATTTAAGTACTCATTCAATTCTGAATTTATTGCATAATTGCACCTTTGTACAGATTGAACATTTGTACAGATTGCACCTTTGTAATTGAACTACAAAAAGATTACGGCCTGTGTTTACTTCCAGGATTCAAAAAATATTTGTAAGCATATGCAGTAAAATCTATAGGTATATGCACATCCAAACAGCACATATTTCTCTATTAAAACACACAAGTAACAGCTAGATTTGTACTTTTCTCAAGAAAGTATGAATGTTACAAGTAACTTTGCAACTACGTTTGCAAGTACGTCAACTTATTCTACTAGCTACCGTATTCATAACCCCAATCTAACATGCAAGGTAACTCATAGTTAGTAGAAAGTCTAAACTATTGAAATACAATATAACCAAATAAAGTTGATTGTAAATTTACACATGATGCATATGTTCCACATATAATTTGATATTTTCATATAAAAGTGTGTTTGCAATCATTGATTGCATTAATGCAGGTATGATCACAGACTCAGACTGATGGTGAGTAACGTCTGGCTCCGGTCTCTCTGGGAGTTTCTGTATTGGTGAGTCAGAGCTGAAGTCACGCAGCCATCGAGTCCTTGCGAAGGAGAGCGAGAAACAAACACAGAATGAGAAGCAGTGGAAAAACACCTTCCTGTTTAATTTGCAAACCCTCTAAAAAAAAGGTGCAGCTTAATGAATTGGAAATGGTATTATTCGCTGGAGAACATGAAAGCAAACACGGCAAAGCAAGGAATCGCACCACGTTGAAATTGAACAGACCAGCGCTTGAGTGGAAATGAGATCTCAGACGTGAGAAGCTTTAAATAAGATGAGATGGGGGGAGAAATGACACTAGCAGGGAGTCTTGTTGATTAATAGACCAGTGGAAAACCTTTGCATGTTATAACTCACAGAACTCGAAGTCACATGGCATCACTAAAAATTATGGTATAAGACTGCAATACTATGGTACTCTGAAATATACCATTGTACTGAAATTCATTTGCCACATCTGAGAACTACCATGGTGCAAAAAACATGGTATTACCACTGTACATACAAATTATCATGTACATATATTAAAAATGCCATGGTAGTACCATAGCACATGGTAACTGAGGTATACAAAACTGTGGTATAAACATGTAACATGCCAAAAACACTGTGCTACATGTATAAAAAAAAAAAAAAAAAAAAAAAAAAAAAACCATGGTATTATTATGGTACATATCAAAAAAGAAAAGAAAAAAGACTATACTGTGGTAGCAGGTACTTTTAGTGCACTTTTAGTATATTAGTGCAATAGTTTTTATGGAAATACCATGGCATTATCACATATATCTATAATAAATATCACATTGTATATATATATATATATGAGTGTTTAAACCAAAAGCTATCCATGTCTTTGCCGTCGATTCAGATGTTGAATAGATCTGCACCGTTGAATATTTCAAATGATCTATGAACATGAATCAATTCCAAACATATGGAGATGAACATGACTCAGAGTTATTCGAGACGTTGCTGCAGAAGAGGAGCGAGCGGTTGCAGGGACGTTCTTAAACAGAACCATATTGAAAGTCGTATGTTGCGACATCTTTAATTAGTCTCTGGGGAACGTTTTTAACCATATTTAGTGTTGAAAGAATAATATGTGATGCAACAGAGTCTAGCCTCAATGACAGGAGCCACCAACACAACACAAGCAAACGTGCTGCAACAACACAGAAAGATGACTTCATCTGATGAATACAAAGAGCCACTGTTTAATGATCAAAACAATGGGCTCTGACACCTACACAAACGTCTCAGCAATATTACCAAAAGAAATCAGGTACAGATGAGCTCTCCTATTCTCCTCATGCTTTCAACTTTATTAATGACTAAGGCACAAAGAAAGTGAGCAATTATTACTTTTTGTTTTAATTGGCTCATGTAAAGGTGAGCATCACTATTATGGATGCTCATGCACAGGATTCAGGGTTTGTTCTCAACTTTGGCACACATCTCGTCCAACACTGTTTGGGTTATTTTTATAAGCACGTGCAATTTTCACCTGAAGGATGAAATTCCATTTCATAGGCCTACAAGACCAGAATATTAGTGTTGTAGTTCTCGAGAAAGGTCTTGGTCTTTGAAAGGATACATTTCAAAACGATGTTTTCATTTAAAAACGCTCTTAGTCCACACTAGCGGTTTCAAATAGCTTCATTTTCATGAATAAAAACGCCATCTCAGTGTGGACGGAAGGCCAAAACGGAGAGAAAAAGATGTGTTTTCAAATGGACAAGGCCTAAGAGGACTCTGGATTTTATTTAAAGACCGGTCAAGACCACAACTTCGGGGACATCAATAAATTGCTGGTGCTATGTCTAATTTATGTTAACATCATTAATGTGATTGGATGTAAAACTTCCTGCTTCAGATGTAATCAATAACTTATTTCTAATTTAATTTTGTCTGTTACTGTTCTGCCGGGTCAGAATTTGACTGGAATATGTAAAAAATGTCACCAAAATTAATACAAATGCCCCCCAAAAATGTAAGATATGATTGCAAAAAAAAAGGACTTGTGTGAGATCTTGTTTTTTTTTTTTTATTCTGGTCCTGGTCTTGGTTCGGTCTCGCCCTGCCTCAGTCTTGGTTTTGTCTTGGTCTCGTGGTCTTGACTACAACATTACCGAAAATACTTTTGGGGGTGCAGCAAACACAACATGCTAAAAACACTAAGCTTATACATAAATATTATAGAGTTACATTTATCAGTGTTATTTTGATTTATATACTATTTCTTAACATTTTGAATTAGCTTTAATATTAATATTTTATATTTTCAGTTTATATTTCAGTTTAAGATTTCATATTTTGTATTAGTGTCATTTTTATTAGTTTTTGTTTTCATTTTTTTTATTTAGGTATAATTTATTTTTTACTTCAGTTTTAAGTTGAGTAATTTTAGCATTTCAACAAACTAATTTAAGTTAGTTGCCATTGCAACACTTCAAGGCAAGTTTTTCATCTAATATTTATAATTTATTTTAGCTTCTTAAAAAAATAGAACATAGTTTTAGTCAACAATAACATATTTATCTTTTTTTTCCACAACTTGAGAAATGTATAAGGTAAATGATCCAATCTTTTACATGTTTTTTAAATGGGAAATTAAAACTGTAAAATTGATATTAAAAGTATTGTTATTGTATAGGATTATTGTATTTTAAATTAAAATTGAATCTATTTTCATTTTACAAAATTTAAAGACAATAGAAAATACACACTATATAAAGTATATAGCTGCAAACTGGAACGCAATTAGTCCCTAATCAGAGAACACCATTGTAACCATATGAATGCCAATTCATATAAACTATTTTTTATCAAGCCATATTTAGATCTTGAATCTTAACATAGAAAAGAGAAAGGGGGCCTGAAAAGTGGCATATGCAAACATTGCTTATTTTATAGATGCATTCACAATAGATGATCGGGGGCCACATAAAGGTGTGTGTGTGTGTGTGCGTGTGTGTGTGTGTGGTGTGTGTGAGAAAGCCTAACCTTTCAGTGAATCTCTTAAATGTCATGTGTAGAGTACTGGAGAGGACTCTCTTTAGCACAGCTCTCCAGAGGACTGCTCCTGTTTTTATAACCCTGGACCTTCTGAAACCAGCCCTGGCTGTTCCACAAGAATCTACTTCTTATCTAGCTAATACACAACGTATTTGTGTAAAAAAAAAATACTGTTTCTATACCTGCCAAAAAATAAAATAAAAAAATAGACAGGAAATAAATATGCACTTAAAGCACCATAAAATCTACAACTTGTAGTTAAATTATTTAAAAACCAAACATGACATGTCTATGTGCAGCATTTCATAACACATACCTGATTGATTTTATCCTGATCCTCCTTCATTTTATGAGAGTATATCTTTCCATAAAACTTCATAGAAAACAACGGATATTTGTGCCCAGGAGGTGAAGCTCTCAGAAACACAGAAGAGTGTGTAGACTGATTGGGTTTTGATTTATCAGATGCATCCCAGCAAAAGAAGAAGCCAGCTGCCTCATACGGAGGTACGCACTCCACATTTTCTCGTTGTTTTAGTTTTTGATTTGGTTTGTTCTGATTGTGTTCTGTCCATGGCGTAAAAACATACAAGATCAAAAGACTGATACAAGCTCAGAGGTTCAAAAAAAGCTATTTGCTTAAAACACTGCTGTTTTTTTCAGTATGCTCATGGTAATTTCTTTCAAGCTTCTCGCAGGGCACTGCACAGCATTAATAATGTTGAGAATGGCGCTAATCATAATATTCAGTACTCTTAAGACTGTAAAGATTTGGAATGAAGAGAGCATTATGTCTCTTCAAGGATGTTTTGAGTGTACTTTGTGGAAACATTTGAATCCCCTGATCTGGATACTCACACAAATGTGGTCTCCGATTATATAAATTTTTGTGTGGAGTCAATTCTACTGAAAACCTATAAATTATTTCCAAATAATAAGCATGGGTATCAAAGAAACCTAAACAACTACAAAATAAGAAGGTGGTAGCATATTATAATAATGATGTGTTAGCTAAAAGGGAAATTAAAAGACAAATTAAAGTAGATATATCCCTATAAAAACAACAAATTGAAGCTAAAATGTCACAGGGAAATTCTAAACAGACATGGGAAGGTATTAGGACGATGATTAGTGTACCACATAAAAGTAAAGGAAAGTTTAATAAAATATGACAATCACAGATGGTAAAAGTGAGCTAGCAAATAGGTTAAATCAGTTTTTTGCACATTTTGAGGGGAATAGTGAGGATACTAATAGTGTTGAAGGAACTTTCATGACATCAACTAATAACTTTTCCTTCAAAGAGGTTGAAGAGTTGCAACACACAAAAGAGCCCTGGGCCTGACAGCATCTGTGCACGACTGTTAAAAAACTGCTGAGCAACTATCCACGTTTTTTACTTTGTTATTCCAAATATCTTTAGACCAGCACATAGTACCAACTATATGAAAAACTTCAACTTTCATACCTGTTCCTAAAATCAATAAACCATTAGAGCTTAGTGACTATCGGCCAATTGCAATTAAACTAATTGGGGTAGTGTACAACCACACACACACTCAAAAAGGATCGTTAATCATGATCCCCAAGAACATGTAGAACTGAAACCTATATAACAATATAATGATTGACTTAATGCTGTAGTTGATAAAGCATATAAAAAGATCTTAGAGGTCTTCAGATATTAGGAAACCTGAGACGGAGTTCAAAGCGGGATGCAGTGTTTAGTGTGCTGATATCTATGAGTTTCTGCGGTGATGCTGACAGCGTGAGTCTTCAGACAGATCCTAAAAGGAGATGTGGTCGCAAGTCAAAGATCAATGACAGGGACAAGTGGACGTTTCACAGGACAGTCGCTAAATGCCACCAAAGTAAACATCCTCAAAATTGCCATGAATTGAAGCAGCACCTCTCTGACCTCAACTGAAAAACTATGTTTTGAGCTTTAAAAACCTACAATTTATGACAGAGCTGCTTTTCTAAACTCATCGAGGTCAGTGTGCAAAGCTTGGACCCTTGAATAATGGGAAACAGTGAAATGTTGCGATGCGTCATCTTTTACCCTTCTGTATATACTTGAAGGAAACCTTCAACCTCCAATGTCTTTACGGCCTCTCAGATTTCCTGGCTCACGTGCACACAAATAGAATACAAATAGTATTCACTCACAATGGCCTCATTTTCAAGAAGATAATGCTGCCATAAACACTGAACATCTGAGAAATGGTCTCATGAACAATATGACAATATGCGTCTCATGCAAGAAACGAAACACAACAGAACAGGAACCTAATGTACACTTCTTCTGCATGTAATTCCTTCATAAATTTGAATCATTGTAAACTTATAGTAAATGATCATTAAATAAATGATGATCTTGCGTGAGTGTACAGTAAATATGTTGGTGTTAAGAAGGCTAATGCAGAAACGCAGTGTGAAGTCTAAACTACTGAATTAAGAGAACTGAGCTGGATTTCCATTCGTAGAATGAATGAACAGCGTAGAATGACAGTCATGCACTGCGTGTTGCATAATGGACGTCATAAGTAAGTACTGCACAATGTTAAGACTCCCAATATGGAAAAACTATTAACACAAAAAGTGTTTCTTTATGTAATGTGGGGTCCAAAAATCTGACACTGTGAATCTGGAATAAAGGTTTTAAAACATGTTAAACAAAGAAATGTTGGTGACACTTTACAATAAGGTCTCATTGGTTAATACATTAACTGACATTAACAATTAGCAATACATTTGTTACAGTGTTTAGTCTTTGTTAATAATAAAAACACAGCTGTTGGTTCATGTTAGCGCCTTGCTGTTAACATATATACTAACTTTTAATTTGAATAATGTATTAGTAAATGTTGTAATTAACATGAACTAAGAATAATAAATGCTTTAGAACTGTTTTCCAATGTTAGTTCATGTTAGTTAATGTAGTCAATGTTGACAAATAAAACCTTATTCTAAAGTGTTACCAAAATGTTATTATGCAACATGAATAAAAATAGTTAATATTTAATTCAATTCTAAAAAAGAACAATAACATATATCCTATAAAGTGCTCAAAATGCTCTTTAAGAAAAATTTTAAATCGTCAAATTGTTATGCTGATAATATAATTTATAATAAAAAAAAGTTGTATTAAATTAAAAACATGCAAATAGAAATGGTGGTCACACACTTTTGGACCGTATATTGAATAGGATGTTAGTTCACTACAGTGCAGATGTGAATATGGTTTTCATTGTATTGTTTACTCTATTCAGTAATATTTAATAAGGTGACAGCTATTAGAGATAATGGGGGAAGTTTTGGCCTCAATTCTGCTCCTGTAAGCACAAGGATTGATCTACATGCGGATTTGGGAAACAGAAAAGAATGTAAGTAAAGATGGTCCTTGAGAATCTGAACATGTGACCTTGAAGAAATGGTCTTGATGAAATCTTTCCCCTGGTAGTACCGCAGGTGCTGCGGACGAAAGGAAAAGGAGTGACAGCTAGTTACAGTGGCTGTCAACACGTATACTTCAGAACACCAAACAGTCACTGAGATGAAAACAAATGGGCCGATCGAAAAGTTGTTGACTGAGGAAGTATTGGCAATATGAAAAGCTTTCACAGGATGTCAATAATGGCTGTGCAACGCAGCAAGATGAAAAAGGGTTTACATGACATGTGCCACAATTATGAAAATTGAAAATAATATTGTGCATTGTATGAGCTTACAGTATTATTTTATCCCTATATCTCTCTGGAGTGCAGTTTTGAGCAGAAAGTCAAGAAGGCCTACTTACAGTACATTCAAATATAATTTAGTATAATCACACCAATATGTTTAAGGTGGGGTGCTAATGTTAGTCACCATGAAATCAAAATGGACAATTCCCATTTTTTATGGAATATTGCAGTTAAATTTAAATTATTTATCCATGCATATTGTTTTTTTAAATTCATCTGCCGAAAACGTCCCCTTCCTCTTGCAGTGACATCCCTTATCTTCTCTGATGTCGTGTTTACTGGCATGAGGGCGGGGCAACCAGTCACTCACATGCAGGGGCGGAGCTAGACTCTCAGTACAGTGGGGGCGGAGCTTCATCGTGGGGCCCTCTGCTACCAAGTTATTTTAAAATTAAAACCGTAAAAAAAACGTAAAATATCTGATGAATGCATATGTAATAATGTGTCACTTGTTGAGCCAAGTAAGCTTATATGTTAAATAAAACACAAAGACATTTTTGTAACTATTCTCTACATTATACATTCGCACCTCACGCCACCCACTGTACTCCATGGATAAATATTGTCTAATTTTTGGAGAAAACTAAAAACCTATTTGAGGAAGAAACAGACAGAAGGGGTTGTATTATGCATTTGGAGGTTACTGTCAAACTGACTCAAGAACAAAATAACGAGGTGAAAAAATAAAGAGAGCGTGGCTCATTGGCTTGACAATTCCCATGATGCAAGGCGGTAAATATAGTTGTGTTAAAATTTGCTGATAAGTTTGCTGTTTGTCTGAAATACAAAATGTAACTTCAAAAATTTCTTTCTTTTTTTTTTTTTAAATATGTCGGCCTAGAATGTAGTGTTTTGTTGCCTGGTAATTGTTGTGCTGGTTTACCATTGTAACCATGAGTTAAGTGACTGTTACGTTTCATAACTAGAGCTGGATTTTCTCAATGTTAGCTATTGCAGTAATTAGCTATTTTCAGCTAATAATCTGCAATATGTTACTTTGCCAGGGCTCCTGTCATCTGGCGAGGGCCCCGTTCCTGTCCAGTGACACAAGATCGGCAGCGTTTGAGGGGCCCCTAATTGACACGGGGCCCTGGGGCGGCCGGACATAAGAACCCACGCTATCTCTGCTACTGCTCACATGAGATCCACCAATAGCGAACCACAACCATCCAATAAATTCCTGATTGACAAAATCAAATCCCACCCTTCATTTTTTCTTGCTCGAGAAGCAGTTTCACTTGGACATACGTCACAATAGGGATGAAAAGTCTATCGCAACTTCCTTTTCATGTCGACTTTAATACTAATCCCACACTGAACATTACTGAGCATTTTCTCATTAAACATATGTATGCAAGGTTTACTTCCTGTCAACATACACATGTACAACTAAATTAGGAGATCATAAAAAATAGTAGGCTATATTTTGGGAATAAAATAACTTCATTTTGAGCGCAACTGTTCAAAGTTCACAGGAACTGTGAAATCTACTTCTGCTGTTGTGTGCAGTTGAAGGATTATGCCTTTCCATTGTTACTGGGACACCATAACATTAATCTGACGCTGTAAAATTAACATTAATTCTCCCTGTAATAGAAAGAAAATGTTTATTTTACTGAACACTAAACTGGCATTTATGGCCAGTCAGGAGTGTAGCAAGCCAAACATGTGTGAAATAATGAGTAATTTACCAAAAAGAGGTCAAACAAAACACTAGAACAACTGAAAATGCATAACTCTCTAACTCTCTGTTTGTGTTTATACTTTATATTTTATGTGTTTATATTATATATTTTTCTAAAAGCTATACTCCAAAAGTAATGCTTACTCTGAAAGTTTGCGTAGTGTGCTAATTCACATGCCAGTTTTCTACTTTTACAGCAAAAGTACTGTTAAACTTTTCCATACAAAACTGGTTTGTTACAGGGCTACATTGTTACAGGGCTACATTAAAGCAAATTGATTCATATAATCACACATATAGCCATTTTACTTTGTGCTGCATTAGCTAATGGTTAATGCTGGCACAAATTTGAAAGTTTGTTTTTAAGCTTTTATAATTTGGGGTCTCTGGGACTCCAAACGACGAGGATGTAAAATCAATCTAAACAGAGCATGATGGTTAAAAGTATTGTTAGCACCTACAGAGGGCTGTTATAAGTGAATATTCAATCCTTCAATGTGTAACTCAGACATGCGAATAAAGAGATTTGCTAATATATCTTTGGTTGGTTTTGAAAGCAGTTCATATGATAGCCTGATCTGTGTTTTTCCTTCAACAGTCGCTGCCCGGCTTCCTGCGAGCGTCTCCGTTTCAGTCCCTCATTTCTTTCCGCTTCCATCTGACCACATGACAGTTGGCTTTAATCAGCATAATCTCAATTTTAATTCCCTTCCCATTAACCTTCTGCTATCATTTGTTTTACCATTACAGACTCGCTTAATTGCTTTCAGGACTAAATTAGAGTTTATTCCAAATCATAGCCAAGATAGCTTTTGTTAATTAGCGGTTTGGTATTTTCCTCACAGCTCATAGATTGGCCCAGAGGTTTTGAGTAAAGCCTGAAGTGGGTTATCTGAGAGAAGGATTTACTCGGCTAAACTCTGAGATGTTGACAATTTCACAACGATGGAACAGAGGCCTTTTAGAGGAATAGTTCACACAGAAATTTACATTTTGACTTAATTTGCTCCCCTGAATGTCATTCCATGTCAGTATGTTTTCAGAACATTTGAAATACTGTATACTATAGAGTTATATAGACTCTAATGGATGTACATGCAGATAAGCGAGTGATGCCAACATATTCATTTTTATGGACTATTTTCACTCCCTTTTTTGGGGGGGTGTTTTTTTGGGGGAAATTCTGCCTAGTGGCTTAAAACAATGGATTTATACCAATCCCTTAGAATAAAAGACCTGGGGAATCTTAAACAGTGAATGTTTTATAGTCTGTGCCACAAATAGCTATAACATCTTACAGCACTAGAGAGACTTTGTTTAGCAGATAAAATGTGCAGGCAGCTAAGAAGAAAGACTTTAATCCCAAAAAATAAACAGTCTAATCGATTTTTTGCTCCCCCTTGAAGTGGCTCCCATGAAATACACTCATATCTGCCGTATAATCAATCAGCTTCACAATTTACACTTTGCTTTGCATTTTGTGAGGTTATGAATAGATTTTAAACTGCTGTTTTTTGAACGCTGGCATGAGGATGAAACATTCATTGATCTAATGGTGAACAGAGGGTAATGACATCAGCTTCCTACTGACCACATGTCACTTCCTGTTGCTATGACTTGTCTGACACAGGCATATAGTACATGCTGGTTGTTTGTGAAGAGCAATGATCAGTCAGTGTTTGATTGAAATGAAAATATATGTATGATACACCAACTTGTTCCAGTAGAACACCACTATACTTTTCACAGTTTGAATCACTCCTCTTGACTGTGTTGTGGGATTTTTCATTTTTAATCTCTGCAAGTTGCATTGATGCACCAGTAGGTGGCGACAAGTGACTGTCTTTACGAGAGAGTCATTCATTCAAACGATTCATGCAAAACCGTTGATTCATGGAGTGAGTGAGTCATTGAATCATTCATTCAAAATGAATTGTTCAAAAAGACTGATTCATTCAAAGAACCAAATGTCTGGCTGCATCAAAAATCGAATACTCTCGAGTAGCTATGTAATTGAATTAGTAGTTACTTCAGGTTTGCTAAAAAAGTATGTTCTATATAGTTTGAATGTAATCCAGGCACACTACATTCGCCATGTTTTCATTATCATGTGACCTACCAGCGTCAGTCACGTCGCTTTACTAACATTTATAAATCCTCTCCCGTGGCATCATGGGATAGTAAAGTGTCCATCGTATACACACGTAAGAATCCCGCGGGAAGAAGTAGGTCATCTGGATCATTTTTACCTACTCTTTTATGAATACTATGAATTCAAACATACTTTTTTGTCATCAGTTGATGGTTTTTCGCCTACTAGGAGGGAATTTCAGACGCAGTCACAATCTTTATGATTCAGTGAATCATTCACACAATAGATTTGTTCAACAACACTGACTCATGTAAGAATGAAACTAGGAACTGTCTGAGGGTTGAGCCTGGTCAGTACCTGGATGGGAGACCTCCTGAGAAAACCAGGTTGCTGCTGGAAGGGGTGTTAGTGAGGCCAGCAGGGGGCGCTCACCCTGTGGTCTGTGTGGGTCCTAACGCCTCAGTGTAGTGATGGGGACACTATACTGTCAAAGAGCACCGTCCTTCGGATGAGACGTTAAACTGAGTTCCTGACTCTCTGTGGTCATTAAAAATCCCAGGATGTCCTTCGAAAAAAAGAGTAGGGGTGTAACCCCGGCATCCTGGCCAAATTTGCCAATTGGCCTCTGTCCATCATGGCCTCCTAATCATCCCCATATACAGATTGGCTTCATCACTGTCTCCTCTCCACCAGTAAGCTGGTGTTTGGTGGGTGTACTGGTGCAATATGGCTGCCGTCGCATCATTCAGGTGGATGCTGCACATTGGTGGTGGTTGAGGAGATTCCCCCTTCCATGTAAAGCGCTTTGAGGTCCCAGAAAAAGCGCTATATAAATGTAACAAATTATTATCATTATTTATGAATGAGCCATTGAATCATTCACAACTGATTGGTTAAATAATGCATGAAACAGCGATACTGTGCGTTGTTCAGAGACTAATGATTTGCTCGGAATTATTTGCGTTGGCGGAGCAAAAATAGACCCAGTAAAGCTTTTTATTTTAGTAATAAAAATGTAAAAAAAAAAATCATATTAAGTGCAAATACAGTATCCAGTGTTGGATATTGTTAGTAGACAAATTAAATGTGTGTGTGTGTATGTGTGTGTGTGTGTGTGTGTAAAGTAAAAGAGTTTAATTTCTAAAAGCCCACAGGGCCAAAAGTGCTCATATAGTTGGAGAAACACCCATTAACAGAGAAACAATACTTGAATAACAAAATAAACAAACGAGAGCGAGAACAAGATAGACAAAGAGAAAGTCTGAATTAGAGGGACAGAGAAAGCCAGACAGAGAGAACACAAATATTATTATTAACAGCTGCATTTAGAGGTTTCCCAGGTCATTCATCAGAGCGACACAATCCTGTTCACCACCTCCACTTACTAAATTACAACTGCTGTTCGCGTTACGTTTGCTAAAAGTATGAATGTCTGCTATTTACTCAGGCCGCTTGATACCTGAAATTTTTCTCCCTCGTTTGGTAAAACACTGTCATTACGGTTTTAATTTTAGGATAAAAGCAATAATTGGCTTAAATAGGAAATGTAAAACTACTTCTCTCCCAGTAGAGTGGGACAAATGTGAAGGGTTCAATTACTGTATGATTTTTGTACTGTTTTGTACCATTTTCACAAAATGCAACAGAAAAAAAAAAAACGTCACAGTAGGGAAAATATCACATTGTATGAGCTCATTTTCAAACAAATCTCTTATTAATACTAAGGCAGCGTCTAAATATTTTCTTCACACTAAGTGCAATTAGCATTAAATGATATTTACACTAAGTGTAAACAGAGATAGATGTTATAGCAAGATTTTCTTTGAACTAAGTGTAAGTATTTTTATGTTATTTTTGCTTAGTGCAAACAGTGGTAGATAATATTTGCACATCAGTTGATTGTAGTTGAACAAACAAGAATGTTATGTTTATATTTATTAAAATCATAAATGGATACTGCCTTATTGGGACATTCCCTCCCCTACACCTACTCCTTACCCTACCTGTTAAACACTTCATTCACACTATTACATATCCGGTAGGCACTTTATTTCCACTTTTCGAATATTTTCCTGATTTTTCCGAGCTGATATGCGAAGCATAAAGGGAGAAGAATGGGTTTGGTAAATGGCGGATTCAAACTACGGTCGGTCGCACCAAAAGATAACGCCACTCGCCCCGCCACTACTCCTATTATCAGTGGGATTTCTCTTGTAATTTTGTCTGTCTAAATCAAACAATGGTGGTCAGAGTTAGTGTTGATAGCCTCTGCCAACTAATGCTTTACTGTATTGAAGAGCAGTATGTCAAGTTCATGCTCATATTATCAGAGATTATGAATGTGAGAATATGAATGATCATATTGCAATATGCTTGATCATTTAATTGCATGAATTTGCTCTTGTGCATTCAAACGTAAAGCCACACGCATGAGGTGTGAATGTGAAGCGTGCATTAGCGGAGTCTGCGCATCTGCCTTAATGTTGGTATGTGTGTGTGGACGCAGTGTTTAAGAATGAATCCACAGACAGAGGCTGATAAAAGGATGTATAGAGGACAGGCTGAGCGTGATTGAATGACAGTTTATGCTGCCATGATAAGCCTCATTTATAATGGCTGCCCAAATGGGGCCCCTGGGCCCTCCCGCCTTCAAAAGAGACCCCATCATTAAAGACTGACTGATGACAAGACGAGCTGAGCAGACATCATCCTCTTCATTTTAGATTTATGATACAGTGGAGTCACTCATTCTTCTGTCTCCTTTGATGAAGGGAAAGCACATAGATGATATTCATGGAAGGAGCACAGAATATCAATTTAAAGAACAAAAGTATCAGGTACCTGTACCTGTGGAATCGCAAACTGTCTCATCATTACTGATGTCACACTGCATTTTTTGTATTGTGAAAACAAAGATACTGTGAAATATTATTACAAGTTTTCTGTTTTAATTGAATTTATTAGTGATGGCCAAGCTGAATTTTCAGAAGCCATTTTCAGACATGCTCTTCTAAACTCTTTTCCTCGCTCATATAAGAAGGTGCAATTAATTCTGTTGGATCAGTTTGAATCACTTTGTTCATGTAAATGACTTGTAAACAAGTCCCTGCATTGTCTTTGTTTGTAGAAAAATATTTTGCATGCTCATTACCTTGATTTTGACCTGTTATAAATTAGCTGTCACCCTAATTAAAATGTTCATTGTTGTTTATTTTGTGCCAAATGATTTAGCATTTTACACAAATGCTTGTTTTCTCTAGCAATGATTTTGTATGTTGATTTCAAACATCTGCTGTATAGGCTAATTCCAAAAAAATACTTTGTGAATTCTGAACCAAAAATACTAATATTACCATTTTTTAATAGCCGTTTAGCAAACACTACAAAACCACACTATCACACAATTAAGTGTAAACTCGATTAAGATAAATTTTGTTCACAGGATGTGGGTATTTTTAATCAATGTCAGGCTAAGGCAAGTTGTCACGTTTTAAAATTGTGTTCAGTGAATTTAAGGAGTGGAGATCTTCAAATTCTTTTTTGTAGCCAAGACTTTAAGGTATGTGTTTATATTGAAATTGACTTATAAAATAAACCTTGAGAAATATTGGAGTGAAAAGTGTGCCAACTTGCCCCAGTGAATCTCCTTTATACATGGCTATATTGGACTTACCTTACTGATCACATTATTGTAAATAAAGCCGATGGGTTCATTTATCTAGCTACAATTTCACATTGAGTATTTATAAGCTCACCTCATCACACAGAACATTAATGATTCACGGAAGAACATATTTAAATGCACTCGCACTGGAAACAACTTATTAAATCATGCAGAGAATTGTGTTTATTGCAATGGACGAGCTTTGACCCTTTCTGCTATCATCTCACTGTCACGCTCTGTTCTATTGCATGTCTGTTCTGAGATTAAAGGTTTAGGACGTGTTGTTTGAAAGCTCCAATTAACTTTTCTCTTTTGTTTTGCAAAATTCTACAATTCCTGTTAGCAAATTAGATTTCTGACTCTCACACCACTCTATGCAAATGTGTGTTTTTTGCCCTTTATTGCAAACTTGTACTGAAAATGTTTTACACAGTGTATTTGTTCAGTTGTTACTTCTAGTTAATCCCTTTAAGCTTCTAATTCTTACGTCAAATTTCTGCACACTATCCATTCATCCATCCATCCATCCATCCACTTATCTGTCCTTCTGTTCATCCACCGATCAGTCCATCCATCCAAATTTCACAAAACTGCCAAGGCTTTGTCAAGCGAATATTCAGAGTTTCTCTTTACAAACTTTGCATGTAAGAAAGGACAGTTATAAAAATTTCAATACATTGTAATTCTACCTCCTAACACTTTCAAATACGAATTGCACTTCTGAATCGTGTTTGCTGCTCTTATTCAAATTTAAAATCAAATTTAGTAGGCCTAACTGAAAAGGCACAATTAAAGCAACATTTTAAAACAAATCTTACTTTGAAAAGTTAGTAAAAGTAACCATGAACCAGCGGAATAATCCAGTTTAATGGCACTGTAATGTAATCAGATTGCCACAGCTACACAATACCATACATTATGCTGATTGAACAAATCTCGCTAGCCAACAGTGACGCTCCTTGCACGAAGTGACCTGTGGATTGTGTGCTTGTTTTGTTTCATGTCTTCTCTATCAAGTTGCGTTTGACAGTAATTTCACAGCGCTGCCTCAACACTGATCAAAAGAGCCGAGAGCTGTTTGTGAGCATTTAAAAATGACGCCTCTAACTTGGTTTCTCTCGTTTCTCATTTGTGCGAGCCTCACAAAGGTTGTTCATTAGAAGGCGAATGTTGGTCTCTGGTGTGTGTGATAATCCGTTTGTGTCCGGATTTCATGCCTGCTATCTGTATCTGCCACGAGTCCACCCACGCTGATTGAGTTGGTGTGGCTAATCAGATCAGAGCCGCTTGTTTACAATGTGTGTTTAATTGAGATAAATGTGATGGATGTCCTCTCTGTGTGAGTGAGATCTGTACAGCAGAACCGCAGTGGACTGTCTCTTGTCTCTCTGTTGTGTTTAGGACTCTAATCCTCATACGACGCACTGTGTAACATCTATAAACTGGCATTCACCTCTCTTATCACTGGAATTACAGTAATGAGCAGAACTACAGCAAAGTACCTTCAGGGAAAGTCAGTTCACTCAGCAGTATAGGTGACATCTTCAGAAAACAGTCAGACAAGAACAGCTCCATCTGAAATGTCAAAGCTGTCTGTCAAATTATATTTCAAGTCAGCAATGAAATTTGATAACAATAATATCACAAACAGTGTATTATTTATACACTATTTTACTATGCATTAATATTTCACTTTTAGCCATTTTATTATTCAACTAAAATTCAACAACCCCCTTTACTAGAATGGAGAAGTAAATGGAAAAAAACAGAACTGAAAAGAATATAATAATACAAACAGAACAAAACAGAGCAGAACACAAAATAGATAAATAGAACAGAATAGAGTATGATAAATGTGCTCATGCGAGTTTGGTTGCCTGTTCTTCCTTTGTGATTTAATTATTTTTCTGATCAGGATGCCAAACCATCAGGCAACCTTAGGCCTTTATCAGAATATTAAAAGAGGGATTAGAGACAGACACAGAGGGAAGCGCAAACATACCACAGCACAAATGAATGATCGGTAAAGGCAGCTTAACAGTGGGACAGAGAGAGAGAGAGAGAGAGAGAGAGAGAGAGGGAGAGAGAGAACAAACAAGATCTTTCTTGAAAGTCAAGATAAACTTCAAATCGCAGAGATACAACTTAATAATACCCAGAAACAGAGGAAGAACTTTCTCCCGAACTTCCTGCAGCTGAGTCCAGCTCTCTCTCATTACGGAGGTCCCATGTGTAGTGCCGAGGTTGACGTGTTTAATTTCGTTGTGTCTTGAGCTCAGAGCTCCATGTTAAACAGGGTCAGCGTGCGGGCTCCTGGGGGCCGCTAACTCCACGTGGGCTGAAGTTTGTTGGAACAGGCTATTATTAGCGAGTTAGCATACTCTCCAGTGCTGTGCGTGTTTGAGCGCTGGGCTGATCTTGTGTCGTTCACTCGTCAAGTCAGCGTATACATGTTTACACACTTGAGATATTAGTATATATACTGTGTGATTATGGACCGGGTCGGTGGAGACAGTGCGGTCATAGACAGCCCAAGTTGATCATTAGGAGCCTTAAAGGGGTCACACACCAGACCAGAAGCAGCATGTGGCATCACAGGTATGACAAAGCACAGTATCACACATATAATGCTCAAAGACAAGGTGCGAGACGCTTGAATTTTATATTTGTCAAATTTACAAGTTAGTATAGATTTAAAAAAAAAAAAATCTAACAGATACGTTTACTTGAGAAGCAACACTAGCTGCGTTTCCATTCCAGATTTGCTCAACTTTTGCGATATTTTCTAAATAATAATAATAAAACATTATAAATATATATATACATATTTTAAATAAATATTTAAATATTTTTTATATATTATTTAAAAATAAGAATATTTTCTAAAATGTCAATAAAAAACGATTGCGAAATGACGGTGTTTCCATTAACCAATGTTTTTTTTTTTTTTTTTTTCCCGTTCGCAATAAGTCATTCCAACAATATGGCAACGGATGTTGGTAGGTTTACATATATCCCAGCCACGCACGAGCCATTGTTTTTAACCGAAGGAGACATAGGCGTGTTATCCAAGCATTAGTGGTGAGGAAACCCCCTACACTTGGGAGCGGCACATATGAGGTGTTTCTCCATCATTTCTGCTTCAAGGTCTTCATAATTTGTAGCATTTCTTTGTTGTTTAATCCAGTATACCTGTGAAACTTTTGTCTTTTATGAGTTTAATGAAGAACTATATGTCTCGTCTTCTGTCCAAACATCTTTAAAGAATGATCGACTTTTACGTACGTCAGGTGACCTGTAAATGCGGAAAAACTGCCCATTGCAGTTTTGTGAAATAATCCTTTTTCGAACTGCCTGAAAAACCACCTCATGGGAGTGTAAAAACTATTTTCCGATATTTGGGAGTTTTTGTGAAATTGACGCGTTTCCATTTGGTGTATTTTCAATTCGCAATTTCAATTTGCGCAATTTGAAGGGTAATGGAAATGCGTCTATTGTTGAGACAAATATCTGCAAAAAAGAGATATCTGCATTTGAATAAGGCGATATACACATATTTAAGTGCTTTAACCAGGGCCGGGGCATAAGCGAACTAAGCGGCTGTTTGAAACAATCGAGTTTTTTTTTTAGATGACTTAAACAAGTGACAAATGAATATGACTGACTGAATGAATAATTCAAGACAATAAAATTCTGATTTCATGATCAATACACCTGCCTACAACTGCTGCTGTGTCTGCCAGCGCTTAAGTCATGCGCATAATCTAGACACCGCGCGTGCATAGACAATTCGTGCGCAACTGCGCATAGTCACGGTATCGGTTTAAGTTGGAGAAAATATACTCAGGTAAACTTAACCTTCTAGGTGTAAGGGTAGCAGTTTGAATAAATAATAAACATAGCAGTTTGAATTCTTCTCCACTTTATTATACCACACGTCAGATCACTAACTCCAAAAACCCGCGACACTCCAGTACCAAGTGCTCACGACCCATTCCTATCTATGGTAAGCCCCGAGGGGGAAAAGACATTGCATATGCACATACAACGAGCGCCAGTACATCATCACCGGTATTATAGTAACAGACTTTGTTGGATTCTGTCATGTACAATTCAACAAAGTCTGTTACTATAATAATAATAATAAAAAAGATTTTGAGGACAGTTACACTGTATTGAGACAGTTGAGAAATAATAATATTTTTACAGTTTTCAACAATAATTGTCATTGTTGAACCTTTGCTCTTATCATGTTTCTGATTTCTCAGTTTTGTCATTATTTTAGCAAATAATTTATTTTATGTTTTGAGACAGTTTGTTTTAAGAAGTTTCAAAGAGTTAGTAAAAGAGTAAAGTAAAAGTTAAAACTTTTATTTAAGTTGGCATCTATTTTTTATTAAGTATTTTTTTTGTATTAATACATAACCTCACTGTATTCATTTATTATGTATCATTATTGCGTGACATTTGTGTCAATAATCGTCAAGCACAGGTGACTTCGCGTAGTGGGAGCCCAAAAGGCTCGAACTCTGACCTTAACTTAAGTAAAATTTTCTTTTTAAAGGTTATTTTTAGATTATTTTTTTTTTAAATTTCAGACAGACAGACAGATATTTCCATGGGTGTTAGAAATATCATGGCATATATGCACATTTCAACCTAATAATTAATCTAACGTGCTTATAAAATCCAACCTCTTATTAATTCCCCATGCCCTTTCCTTTTTTTCCTCAAACATGCAAAATACCCGTCCGCAGCTGTAATGAAAGTTTAATGGCAGCTGAGGCATGTTCAGCTCAGGGCTTGTGTAATACAGGACACAGTGAGAAATTTAGCGGACATTCAGAGAGCGAGTGACTGAGTGAAAACCCAACGAGGGCTCCTGCGATATTGAGCATTTTACACTTGCACAGGTCACCTATGGAGCAGTTCAACGGCCAAACGTGAATCTGTGCTGGGGGGTATTCTTCTCAGCAGGGGTCAAGTTTAATGAAGCACTTAACACATGCAACGTTTTCTAGGAATACTGAATATTAATGGGTCAATGATTTCACTAGCTCAGTCATATCACTCTACTGCAAAAAACAACAACAACAAAAAAAAAAAATTAGTAACAAGCCATTGTGAATATTCTTGTAAAAATCGCTGATGACAAAGTGACTAGGTTTTCATGAGTCATCACAGCTAAAATGAAACCAAAGCATTTTTTGCATTTTTCAAGACTTGGTCAAGAAGTTGACGAACAACCAGCAGAAAAGAGAAATGAACAACAAAAGGCATTTGTCTTTAGTGTACATTAACAGAAAAAAAAAATAAGAAGATCTAAATATTTTACAGAACGATTTCTACAGTACCTTTACTGTGCGTTAGATGACTGTATGCTTGTATGCATATTTCTGTTTGCCTGTGTGACCTAGTTTTCTAGTGTGTTCCCTTGATTAATGATTCGGTTCACCTGTCGTTCTGTCAATTAACTCATTTAGCCTGTGTATACACCGTTTTGTTCAGTTCTTTGTCAGGTCTCGTCATAGTGTTGTGGATGTTTTCCCCCTGTTATTCTGTGGATTATTATAATAAAGACTGTTTCCTGGAGTTCTTCATCTTCGTGTGATTACTTAAATGAACCCACCTATGTCAATGAGCATGGATGGATGGATGGATGGATGGATAGACAGACTTATAACCAGCTCTAATTACAAAATCAATTGTAACCGCAGAAGTTTCTACCCAACCTACCTAAAAAAGTCTCAGAAGAAACATTATTAAAACACCAGGAAAAAGAAGTCTCATCGTTCATTCTCAAATGAATGTGTTCTTGCATTAAAAAAAAAAATATCTAGAGAAATGAAAAGCAGGTGTCTTTTAGCAGGACACGTCCCCGAGCGGACCCTTGACCTGGCTCTCCACTCGTCTGTGTGACCCGCAGTATTCCTGCAGCCGTATCATCTTCATTACAAACGGCGCTCGGCCGAGACAGAGCGTGGGCAGAGGGGGAGGCTTTTTAATTGGCCGGGTTGATGGAGGTAAGCGTTCCTGTTGGCTGTGTATGCGAGACATGGATCTGATGCAGTCCCAGGTGAGCACGAGAGGCCAGGAGCTTTTAAATCTCAAAGCAATTTAAGAGCCAACAGAAGCAAGTGCTGCTGGATAACAAAGGACTTGCCACTGCCTACCCAGATGCCTATTAGTTGCAATTTCTCTATCCATCTCCAGCACTCTCTCTCTCTCTCTCTCTCTCTCTCTCTCTCTCTCTCGCTCCCTCACATTTCTCTCTCTCAATACCAACACAAGCCGTTGAAGAATAATTCAAGAACGCTTTAGACACAGATATATTCACAGCCTCGATCATTCTCAGCCGCTGATGTGCATGCGCAAGCCCTTTTTCCGTCTGTCTCTCGCTCTCGTTCATTCGTTAATTCTGAGTATAGTGCACAGGATGCACCTTGACCTGATTGATGAAGTGTCTAGTTCAGATGAACCTGATGGATGAACTGTCTGGGTTCTTTCTCTCCGAAGAAAAGCAAAACAGAATGATAACTCATGGTAAAGAATAGAGCCATGTGGGCTGCCTTACAAACCCTCAACCTAATAATAAAGTATTTTTTTCTATTCAGTTTAAAAGAAAAATAATGAGTTGAACTGATTAATTATTCAACGGTCTCCCTTAAGAAAATATAAATGAGATCTGTTTAATACCTCAATTTGGTCTTAACACCAATGAGATTAAATGTAGAACAAATGTCTTTTGCCTGAAATCAACATAAAAAACAGCATTCGTAACCCGTTTTAAATCTGTAATGTGGCTTTTATTTGACTAAATAAGAATATCTGTCAGGAAAGGACTGAATTGTAAAAAAAAAAATTTTCTCTACATTGACAACAAGTGAAATATAAAACAATGGCTTCTGGTTATTGGTTAACATTAACCAGAATCCCATGCAGCATATGTGAAAACAGTTTTTTACGAGTGCCGAATTTCAGAAATTCTCAGAAATTGCTAGTCAATTTCACAATTAATTACAAAGAAACATCAAGTGACATAT
This sequence comes from Meda fulgida, assembly GCA_030578275.1. Lineage (NCBI taxonomy): Eukaryota > Metazoa > Chordata > Actinopteri > Cypriniformes > Leuciscidae > Meda > Meda fulgida. Next base: position 5,208,723 of record CM060628.1, read on the forward strand.
TTAATTAAACATGACATTTTGAAACAAAGACATAAAGATTGACTCCAATAATCTTTGTTTTATTTACAACTTTGAAAAGTTAATTTTTAACTTTTGTTAAGTTTAGCCTACTAAAAAAGTTTTGATTGACTTTTCAATATGAACCCAACAATTTCTTTCAAAATGAGATTATTTATTCTTTCTACATTTAAATATCTATGTTCTATGATCTATGAACTACAAACTATGCTCTATGCTCAATGCTTAAAAGAAACTGAGTGATTCTGCGCCAATAAGTTTTTTAAGCAAAATCCATTGTCTCTGAGTTAACTTCACTGCTGTTCCATGAGATATGATATATACCTACATGCAGCAACATTTACCTGCTTTATATTTCAGGTTTTAAATTCAACTCCTCTCAACACCTTTGTCTTTGATGCCGCAGACGATGAGTGTGCTCTCGCTGGAGATATCATCTGGTTTTCTGTCACCAGCAGCACAGCCGACATTGAAATTCCCCTCGTTCAGTGGTCGGGTTTGCTGTCACAAGTCATTTGTACTGAGGGAATGGAAAACAGCAATCAAACACAGAGCAGGGAGCGGCACAAATTAAACTGAGCAAATGTAAATGAATGTGAAACAAGAGAAGCATTAAGGACTGCGGTGCTGCGGGAGAGATGCAATGAAACTAGGACCGCTCACTTAAAAAAATTCAATGAACAATCCTACCAAACTTACTTCCCTATTGGGAGAGGCACAGCGGTTACCTTGACGACCACAGTGAAGTGTTTGTGGAATAACTGGAGAGCTGGGGCTTTGGTTATTAAAGGCTCGCTCTTCATGTCCGATTTGAAATACAGAACAATAATGGTGCTGGGCAGGGAACAATGACCATTATATAGAACTCTGAAATCCAATAAATAACACAACCCAATCAAACACAAACAAGTCCTATATTTACACACAGACTGTGTGAGTGTGATGTATATTTAACCGGGGGCAGAATTCAAACTGGTTATTTGCTGTATTTATGTGCCTGCAGAGCTATAAGACGGATTTCTGCACCACAGGATGGATTTTCAAATACAATGTGCTAAGAAGAAGAAAAACGTTTCGTTACAAATGTAACCCTGATTCCCTGAAAAGGGGAACGAGACACTGCATCCTCTGTCTAAATACGACAGTAACATTGGCCGGTGACAATTTATGACGTCACTACCAGTGCGACCAGAGTATAAAAGGGCGCCTGTAGTACATGTCAACAACATCTTTTGTCTGAAGGAGACTTGGACAGGCAACCCTGACCCTGAAGCATGGCAACAAGACACAGTGTCTCGTTCCCCTTGAACAAGGGTTACATTTGTATCCAAGACATTCTCTTTTGAATGGGAACTTGCACTGCGTCCAAGGACGCTTTGGGGAACAAATACCCACTCCGCCATGCTGAAGGAATGAAAGTCATAACAGCTGACAAAAAGTCAATGACTCCATAGAGCTAGGTCCAAAGTCACCATTCCTCCTCCTAGATGGTACTCACCAGTGGCTTCCGTGACTCTATTCCCTAGGGCCAGGCTACATACCCCGTGGGTAGAGCTCAGGGCTGGGTTTTGTAACGAATACCTTCAAGGTAATATGGCCAATGATAGGGGGACATTATCAGGGGACATTATACCCCTTAATCAGGAAATCCACTTTAAAACGAGAGGAGACCTAATATCATCAAGGAGGCTCGCAAATGGCCAACAAACTGATCATATCTATGGAGAGCTCTATGAATGGAGGGCTCAGCAAGACAACTCTCTAAATGAGAAGAGGCCTAATTATGTTCTCCTCTAAGGACTGTTTACCAAAGAGGCTCACAAAAGAGCCTGATAACTCAATACTGCTATCCAAGCGGATCTCGGGAGGGCAGAGCTCTCAGCATGACGACTCTCTAAATCGAAAGCAAACCTAACAACACCTCCTTAAGGGTGATTCTGCCAAGGAGGCTTACAGAGAGCCATATAACCCGAAGTGACCACCCAGACCGAGCTCTTAAGGAGGCCTCAGCAAGTTGACTCTCTAAAGTGAGAGGAGGCCTAACTACGTTCTATACCAAGGCTTAGAAATGAGCCTGACAAGTCGATACTGCTTTTCAAGTGGAGCCCTCGGGAGCAGAGGCCTCAGCAGGACGACTCTCTAGAGCGATAGTGCCTAGCAACACTCCACCATAAAGACAGTTCTACTAGAAAGACTCGGGAGATAAATTGAATAACAAGCGTATATTTATTAACAGCTCGACAAGCATACATGTATAAAGTTCTTTGGCGTAGGCCCTGTCTTTAGCGAGTAATGCGAGGGTAGCGGAATCTGCATGTCCCGCCTGAAGATGAAGGCAGGGGCGCAGCCGACCCCCCTGGAGGTAAAGGAAGGGACCATCCTGGTGGTGGTGGGGAGGATGAAGGGGAAGGTACCATCTTGGTGATGATTGGGGAGGATGGAGGTAATTGGCAGCGTCAGTATCTGCGAACTCAGACAAATGTAAGTACCAATCTTTTATACTATAGTGTTAGCACCTGATTGGTTAGAATTGAGGTAATACGTGACACGCTGATTGAGTCTTCCTGGTAGAACTTACGCTAAAGCTTTCATTTCCACCGAGGAGGCTCACAGAGAGCCATACCACTCAATGTCACTGCCTATAACGGAATAATGCTGAAGTCAGAACAAGTTCATTACAGGCAACGGAGGACCTTGCCCAAAACCAGGAAGGTTCTACCCCATGCTCAAATGGCCACTAGAAGCTACCAGCTAAGGTGGAATGATTTGAGACAACAGCAACAAACTGAGATCTAGCATAGGGAGTCGTGAATCCTACTATTAAGGATTCCACTTACACCCAACCATGAAAACATTGCCATTAAGAAACAAATGTCTTTGTAGGATCTATAAGCTTCAGACACTCCCGAACGTGCCTATGACAAAGAAAGGTTTGCAAACTGGGGCGAAAATCCCACTTCCTGTTGGGTTCTTGAGATCCAAAGAGCTCATCCCAGGGACTGGAGGACCCTGCTTCAAGACCCGAACCAGGGGGAGGGTTCTGCTCTTCTGTCAAACCCGAGGAAAAACAGGCTCTCTAGACTCTAAAGCTCAAGAAAATGCCTACAACTAAGAAGAGTTCACAAACTAGGGCGGAAAAAACACTTCCTGTCGGTTTCCAGAGATCGCCACCACCACCGAACACTGTTATTGTGCGGGACCATTTTATTCTCCTAATTACTTCACCATTGCTGGGTTTTTGAATACTGATTAGGCATTATTGATTTGTAAATTTAATGTTTCTGTTTTCTGAATCCAAAGATTTCAAAATGAGCTAGGGAGTGTCAGATGAAAATGGACAGCAATTGGGAAAAAAATAAAAATAAATTTAAACACACTGAATTTCAAGGAGCTTAATTAGATGTACTTTCTGTAAAATATAACGACTTTCTCATGAACCTCCTTCAGCTTATATATGTATTTCACTAGTAATGATATAGCCATGGGCAGTAATAAGGGAAAAATAAGTGATAAATCTCTTTCTGTGCTAGTTTGCCATAAGCGATGAGTCTGGACTGCAATAAGGCTCATTGAAAAAATGTGCCAAAAGCAGAACAGTTCATACAGTAGATGTCTCTTGTTTATAAAATTCACAACAGTGAAGTGTAATGCATCACACTGAATCTGACCACATGCAAGAGTTAAGCATTTAAAAGGGCCAGTGCATGAAAAATGGAATTCTTCTTGATCTTTTGATATAAAAGAACTCGATATACTATGAAAATACTATATCTTTCAAATTCAAAAATTAAATTTATCCATTAAATCTAATCTAAAAAGACCATTTACTGAAACTTATCTGCAAAATCCTTTCATTCGTCCTTGGATTGCTAATCATGAAACTCAGTACTATTTGCCTGGAACAGATAACATCAGCAGTATTCTAGCTAGTAAACCGCTTATGTTTAATTGAGATGTTTGTATATTTTCTGTTGATCACAGTGGGATATTTATCAAAAGTAGACCAAATGTGGAAGAACAACACCATAATGACATATGTCCAGATGTTCGGTTCAGCACAAAATTTTTTGGACCATTATTTGATTTGCATAATCCCATTAGTGAGTCATTGCTAAAGTAATGCTGACAGCTTGTGCAAATAAATAAAGCTACGACCACAATTCAGGATTTGTGAACCCCGCAACGTAAAGCAAGCATTGTTCTGTCTTCAAGTCCATCTCATTCATCTGACCAACTCTGATGAGGCATCATGGGATGCGTCACGTTCAGTGCTCTCTGCCATGGGAGTAACCAGGGTCCTCATGTATCAATCTTGCGTACGCACAAAAACTTTGCGTACGCCAACTTTCACGCTCACGGTCGGATGTACTAACAGTGAAATTAACGTGAGAATGTGCGTTCCTCCACGCAAATTTCATGTCTGGCTTACGTATATTTCTCATAGTTTTTGTCCGTTGGCGACTCTTACAGGCAATGAAGTTAAGTTGCAAACATTAGACAACGAATTGTTCTACAAGTCTATCGCACTACCACCTGTGGGAAGCATTGCTATTAATTTGCAATTTATAAAATAATTTACATATATTCTCACACAAGCCTTATGGGAATATTCTATCAATTATGCAATTAAGTAAGAACATATAAAAGCATATGCAAATTGATACAACCCTTAGTCTATGGCAATGGCAGCTTTGGCCTTATTAGAGGACATTGCTAATGGCAGAATCCGAAGAGAACAAGTTTTTAGGGACCACAATGATTTTCTGGCCCAGGATGATGACTGGCTTATCAGCCGTTTCAGATTTCCAAGGGCTATCCTCTTGGAGCTCTGTGCTGATTTGGGTCCGAATCTAGAGAGAGACGGCGAGGAGCCACGCAATACCCGTTCCCTTGCAGGTGCTGACAACACCTGGTTTCCTGGCAACTGGTTCTTTCCAAAGGGAACTGGCAGACCGCTCAGGATGGGTCGGGATCATCCGCATATCTACCAGGTATATAACGTTCCCATATGATTCAGTTGACCAGCCAAACATTAAAACGCAATTTGCAGCGATAGCCGGTTTTCTTAATGTAATCGGAGCGATCGACTGCACATCGACACACACATTGCTATAAAGGCGCCATCCGAAGAAGAATTTGCATATGTGAATCGGAAAAATTTCCATTCAATAAATGTGCAGATAATATTGGTTACCTTCGTGGCAGTCCTGTAGTAAATCCGAGTCTCCCACAGCAGCAGATACTACTCCAGAGAGTAGTGTCACCCATAATTGAGGCAACTCTCTGTTGTGGTGTAAGTTCATCGACCCCTTTACCACTGCCTGTTCTGCTCACACTTTGTCGGTGCGCAGCAGTTCTCCATTTAACGTCCACCTTTATATCAGACCATTTCTTTTTAAGGTCATTTACAGTGCGACTTTCAGATCCCACCGCATTGACGGCATCAGCCAAACTCTCCCACTTATATTTTTTCCTTTTGTTATTAATTCCGGAGGACAAAGTTCCAAATATTTTTTTTCTCGTTTCTACCTCCGCAAGTAGCACCTCCGATTCACGTTCTGTAAAGTTTCACTTCTTGCCGCTTGCTTTAGCCATTTTCTTACTCCTTTCTTTTGCCAAAGTGGACTCATTACCATATTTAAATGTATTTAATTTATGGAGGAGACTGGGTGGGGCGTTGTTCTTGTGCATGTGCACTCATTTTTACGTTAATTGGGATGTACAAAGAGAATATTCGTGGGATCCTTCGTACGCAGAGATTCATACATCAGTTTTTTTTGTGCATACGCACATTTACAGCTTTGTCCGTACGCAATGTTTTAGTATGAATTAAACGCAAGTCTTTGTACGTGAGGCCCCAGGTGTTTTATTTCTTACACACCCCAACACAACACAACACAACCTCACACTCACACTCACACACTCTCTCTCTCTCTCTCTCTCTCTCTCTCTAAATATATCTCAAATGTGTTGGGGTAATGCCATGTATAACATTGTTTTAGCACTGCAAATGAATTGATTTACTAATGCAATAGATTAATTGCCCTTAATAATGTTGTTCAAAAAGGTTATTTTCTCCCAGCTTAGCAATCGTGCACTAATATGTATTCAAGATGGTAGAATTCCAGCATACTTGCATAATTGCAGCACTGTCAAAATGTTTAGAATTGCATGTGTGCAGTCTAACCCAGCTGAACAAGTTACAAAACCTATTAAGCTGCCTACATGCAGCATTTCATGCATAAAGGCTTGATTATGCAACCTTCTTTTGGACTAAATCCAAGGCAGCATTGATGCATCCTTAGAGGAGAAGACAATCCCATAATGCATTGCAACCAGTGTTGCAATTGTTAACAAAAAACTATTTAAAATAGTTTTCAGTGAAGTTAATGAAATACTTAAACTTAAAACATAAAAATTAGAAATGCTGATTTGACAATTGACTAAATGTTAAGTTTAAGAACTAAAATTAAGAAATAAACAAATTAAAGCTAAATAGAATTAAAAACAAAGAGTTTAAAAAAAGATAAAGGTACAAACTGTAACACAACTTAATAAAAGTTTATTACATTGTACAATATTAATAAATACTAGTATATAAATAATAAAAATAACATTATGGGCCAGATTTAACGCAATCCCATAAAAACACAGATGGGAGTGGAAAGTTCTGTGCGTGATATACTGACGAACACGTGCAAATTATTTCTATAATGACCAACACAATCTAGAGCAGCGCAAATTAGAGCATTGCAGTGTTTTAGAGTATTGCAATGTTAGATTAGCAACATGCTAATATGCCAAACTCCATTGAAATCTATTGTGAATCGAATCAGTTACAGCCTATGTAGTGTGTTCCAAATTATGAGGCTCAATATCAGTAAGGATGTGGCCTGTAGGAAGTAGCAGTAAGCAGCTTACTAGGTTTGTAGCTCATGTCTGCATATGTTTGAGTACAGAAATTATTTCTTAGGTTATATTTATAAGAACAGCTTAAATATTCCTCTCTCGCTGTCACACTCAGGTGCGTCATTAAAGGAGTCCATGGGGACGGTGTCATCTGGTTATAAACGCTCATGACAGATTCTCCCAGCTCTGAGTATTCCCCAAATGTCCACACTTTACCCTCATTTATTTTTCTGCAAATTACTCTACACTTCGCATCAAACTATATTAATCCATTCATCACAAATCCCTCGCAGGCCAAAGACACATTATCATTAGTTTGGAAAAAGACCAGCTTCCCCTCAATATATGACTTTGATAAAAATTGCCCAGAGTATTTCTGCTGATGTTTATTTGACTGTGGAAAAAAAAATGTGATTATGATATTAACAGATAGCACTCATCTTATTGGAACAACTAAGAACATTATGAATAAACTGTCATGTATGTTTAGCTGCACAAGATGTTTTTGTGTTGACAAGAGATTTCCCGCAGCACAACATGATGAAAAGGAACAAAAGAGCAGAGGTTTAGATCAATAATGAAATAATAGAATCATTTAAAAAATATATACATATATTTAGCATAAAGAAAGTGAGGAACCATTTATAACCATTACAATTTCTTGAACTGTCATATTATGTACAAGACAATTAAATACATTTTCCCCATATATACAGTATACATACATACATATATATTTTATTATATATATTTTATTACAGTGATAAAAGCTAATCTCCCAAAGCAAGGGGAATTACAAATATCATACAATTACAATTAATTAATGTAAAAAAATACAAATATGAAAAACATTTAAAAGGTTTTTCTAAAATAAGCTTTTTTGGGGGACATGCTCTTTACAGATTATGTGAGATTAAACATGCAAGGAATCACATTTTTCTTGATTTCTTTTTTGATAAAAGGGTTAATTGTACCAAGAAAACATCCTGTAACTTTCATAAATACACCAAATAAATCTAGCTCCTTTTTTTTTTTTAACATGTTCTTTGAAGGTTTTGTGAGTTTCATCTAGCTCTGGTATTTTAATGGCACCAACACATGAGGAATAATGATTCCCTTTGATCTTTTGAGATCAAAGTGTTGATTGTACCATGAAAACATACTGTATTTTTCAGAAAAAAACACCAATATGACCATAGATCCACAGATCCAATATCAAGTACTGAATCCCTTCTATTGAAGTCTATAAAATCTGAAAACAGGAAGTAACATGACGCATTTGCTGAAAATCAGTGGTCCCCTAGAGTCTCCTTACATGTTGCCAGCTAAAGAAATCTGATCACAGGGAGCAGAACAACACTGTGTCTTAAACCATATGGAGGAAACACTGTGATAGTGGCGAACACAGCTTCTCTGACCAGAGCTGCAAAAACCAGCAACTCTTCACACCTCGCGTCCATGCCTCAGTGGCTGATTGATTCATTTGAGCATTGACTGACTCTTCTGACTCACACCACAATCACTCACTTATAGAGATAATGGCAAAATACTGCCAGCCACGCTGCCTTTCTCATCTAGTCAAGATCTTCAGAGTCATTTTACTCTATCAACTGTTAGTTTAACAATTACACTAGTTGGAATACAGGGTAAAAAAGTCTAAACACCCAGAGGAAACTGACTGTTAAAGACCTGAAGAAGGCTGTTGCTTAACAGGAAGTGAATTTGGCTGTGCATTTCAGAGGAATATGGTTTTATTCAGTGTTGAATAGTGGGATTTAGTAAATAGCCGTGAAAAAAGTGGGGCATTGTACTGCTTTGCAGGGTCCTGATCACCCTGTCTGGGTTTACATGGCAATAGTGACTAGTTAACCACACATTATCCCTTGCATGTTTGGGGAATAAGACTTAATGTCAGATGGATCTAGACACAGATGGTGCAGGGACACACACACAGATGTTCTTCATATTCAGTTTTGTATATTCCTAAAGTTCATTGACATAAATGCAACATGCACAGAATACATCGACCTTGTGCATGTGGAATCATATTACCATGCGCATGCTGATTGCGAGGGGCTTAAGATTTAAGACCCTGCTGTCAAGTGTGCTGTATCGCTGAACAAACAGTGGCTTGAGAAAGCTGATGAGAACCGTGAAGTAGATAATTATTGAGCTTATCAAGACCAAGCCACGTTCTTGAGTTTATATTGTCAGGTTTCTGATTTCACTTGATGATGATGATTGATCATCAAAAATCAAAACAGACAGACAGACAGACAGATTGACAGATATGCATACACTTGCTAAATAGATGGATGGATAGATGGATGGATGGATGAATGAATGAATGAATGAATGAATGAATGGATGGATGGATGGATGGATGGATGGATGGATGGATGGATGGATGGATGGATGGATGGATGGATGAATGAATGAATGAATGAATGAATGAATGAATGAATGAATGAATGAATGAATGAATGGATGGATGGATGGATGGATGGATGGATGGATGGATGGATGGATGGATGGATGGATGGATGGATGGATGGGTGGATTGATGGATGGATAGATAGATGGATAGATAGATAGATGGTTAGATGGATGGATGGATGGATGGATGGATGGGTGGGTGGATGGATTGATAGATAGATGGATAGATGGATAGATGAATGGATGGATAGATGGATAGATAGATAGATAATCGGAATAATCGTTAATACGAGTTTCCTACTTGAAACTCGTGATCATTTTGATTCCAAAGTTCCCAAGAAGGACATAAACTTTAATCATGGCGGAGGGGAGAACGATTGCTGCTGTGTCTGTTTCCTTTTTTTTCTTTACTTTTTTTCACAACCGCTACATCGCCTTGTCTTGTTGTTAAAGTAGTGCAGATTTACATATATGAAAAATCATTTGAAGCATATTGTATGTTTTGTTTACAACAAAAATAGCCTGTATTCGATGAAATTCGACAAAATTTCCTGAAAAGCCACCCTAACCCTAACAACCTGCAGGTAGGTTGTTTTGTATTAGGTAAAAGCATTACTTTAAGTCGGCAAAGTTTCCAAAATCGTGTACTGTAATACACACCTGTAATATCCAGCATATATGCATTCCACAAGTCACAGTAACAGACAGCATGTCAGGGTTTTTTTAACATTTGCAAACTTTTCCAAGTTTCCCATCCATTTACAATCACTCCCCAATGCACACAGGCACACTAACACAAACACACTTTTGAATGAATCCACAATGGATAATTTTCCGGCTGGCTGGCCAGAGGTCGGGAGCAGATCTTTGATAGGGCCTTTTGCTCCTGTGGGGAATGTGAGCGACAGGCCCAGATTACGCTGCCTTATTTACCTGCGGCTAACAATAGCGTAAATAAAACAAGGATGTTCCATCAATCAGCGTACACAAGCTGTGATCTATGTTAATAGAAGCCCGAGCGTGCATGAGTGTGTCTACCCTCCGAGGCATGTCAATGTCACAGTTCCATTATAATGTGTTAATGGGCCAGGCCACAAATGCTAACACTCGTCTGGGAGAAATGATGCATAGCCTGATGTCATTACAGAGCAAATTGTTCTTCATCTATAAATAACTTCATGCACCTTGATTCCCTCCAAGTAAAAGGCCAAAACCTGACAAACACATCCCTGAAAATCCACCCTGAATATTTGCTTACCGTTATGCTTTGATACATGCATGCAAATGGATTCTATATCACAAAATTCACAGATGAATAAGTTCTCGGGTTTCATTACAGTAATCACCTTGGGGAAGAGCGAATGAAACCTTTGGCCCTGAGTTTAATCTTGTGATTAGCATAGGCTAATATGTGCATGGAATCTGTCTAATTAGGCTCACCATTTCACAAAGTCACCATATTATCATTTATTAATCCACCTGTGAGAAATAACATCTATAATGATATGCCTATAACCGGTCAGTGATCATATGGATGATGGTGAATGATGATGGAGAGTCCAGTTTTCATTTCCTAACAAGTTAAATGTTAAGCATGTTGTTATCATAAAGTTTTCTTCCATATTGTGAAATACAGTACATCATAGTGAAATGGATTATTGAAAAATAATTAAGTAAACATGTAGAGTGGGCACTTGGTTCTATGAATCTGTTGTTGATTGGATGGAGGCAGATCTGAATGCAAGCTTGCAGTTGATTGTAAGAAAAGGGGCGGGGTTTAATCAGACTGACTGAAAGTAGTCAGTTTCTCGGAACATCTCAACAAGGCCACATATCAAGGTCTGGGTAGATTCGATGGAAAGCAAACAATCAGTTCTCATAATCAACATTTTGGATGCAGGAGAAATGGGCAGGAATAAAGATCTGAGGGACTTTGACAAGGGCCAAATTGTTATGGAAAGGCAACTGGGTAAGATTATCTCTGAAACGGCAAGGCTTGTGGGTTTCTCCTGGTCAGCAGTGGTGAGAATTAACCAACAGTGTCTGAGGAGTGACAAACCACAAACCGGCGACAGGGTGTTGGATGCCCAAGGCTTATCGATAGGAAGGATATGTCAAAACACAGTGCATTGTAAATCAATCGGAGTGCGAATACTGACCCCTGTCGAAAGCGCCTACAATGGGCACAAGAGCATCAGAATTGGACCCTGGAGTAGTGGAAGAAGGTCGCCTGGTCCGGCGAGTCCTGTTTTCTTTTACGCCACGTGGACGACCATGTACATGTGCACCTTTACCCTGGGAAGTGATGCAAAGACGACAAGCCAGTGGAAGGAATGTGATGCTCTGGGCAATGATCTGCTGGGAAACCCTGGGTCCGTCCTTTCATGTAGGTGTAGATTTGACACGTCCCACTTACTTAAACATTAGCCGTGTTTCCACTCTCGGGCCTAAAGTTGGCATGCTAGTGCGTGCCAGTCGCATTTTCACTGTCACTTCTGGGGCTTGATCAGGCCTCGTCAGGGCTTCCTCGGGGCCATCAGCCAAGGTTTTTTGGCCCGTCGAATACCTTGGTCCAAAGCGGGACAGCTCAGGCTTGAGGAGTGGTTATGAACAGAGGTGGAGTCTGGAGACGGCAGCACCGTGGATGATTTCATATACCAGCTAACATCAGCATTACATATTTTTTTTAATCATTTTAACTCAAAACTCACTTTCAGACAACAGCGAGTGTTTGAATTAACTTCTGTTTGTGATCTGATGCTGATTCTGACCACTGTATATGGCAGAAATATTTATATGTGGTGCAAAATACTATGCACACTAACCATTACCATAGTAAACATGGTAAATACGACTGCTTAAAGAAATCAGACATATCATAAAGGCTATCACAATCTTGTATTTATTTTATCTGTCAGTCCGTCTCGTCTCTTTATACCGGGCTTTCTGATATCCATATTTAGCTCTGCATATGTCAATAAAGCAACTCCGGGATTTCAGGAGCTTCCTCTGTTTCTCTGACTGAAAATGTAACAGTTTTGGGACTGTCACTGGAAAGAGTGCTAAAGCTCCTCCGGTCGTATTTTTGGTGTAAAATTTGTAGAAATTATAAATTCTTACTTAATGTGATACTGTCTTGTGACTACAAATTAACTGAAACAGATGCGACTGAATAAGTATCCGTGTCCTCTTTCTTTTGTGAAATAACGGTACATACCACTTTATTTCTGTGACTAATGTGCAGTCTTGACACAAACTAATTTATTATGATCAATGTATCACGTATTATTGTAAAACTGGTAAAACATCGATGCTTGGGTTTTAAATCTGTAAGAAGCAAAAATGGCAACAAACGGCCGCTTTTATCATGATCATTTTGCGATCTCGCTAGTTTCCAGTGATTTCTTTCTGATTAGTTTTCTGATAAAACGGCTATTTGTTGGTGAAATGATGGGTCTGTGTGACGCTGTTCCGGGTTTTAGTGGCCCGACGGTGGAAACGCAGCGTGGCTTTGGGCTCAGTGCTACAGGTCCGAGGCAATTAGCCCAGTCTGGCCCGTTGAAAGCCCTGGCTCGCTGTTACGATACAAGATGTTTTTTAATATGTCTAAGGATATTAAGAGAATGTAACATTCAAATTCTGTCACTAAAGCTATCGTCATGAAGTGCAATTTAAACAGGGGTAAAGGTGGAAAAACACAATTTCAAAAGAGAAAGAACATTTATTCATTTAAACCCCCAACCAGTAAACAAAATTGAACTTTAAAGTGTTCCAATTATATTTACAGTAAAAACAAAAACAAAGTAAATTCTATTAAATTCACCAAATAGAATGAAGAGCACGAGTGTTGCCAAATCAAAGAACTAAAAAACAGAACTCCTCTAACTACAACCTTTAAATCTAACCTAGTCTAATAAAAAACAAAAAACAAAAACATCTTCAACGTGCGTCCCGCGCTTTAACTTTCCTACTCTAACCATCAAATGAAAACTTACAGCGAGTGTCAACACTCCTAAACTGTGTTAATACATCCAAAATAAGAAGCACCATGTATGTCACGTGACATCTTAACCTGCTCTCCTCACTCTCACACCAAAACAGGTGAGCAAAAGGGCTCGGGAAGACACCACGCTCAAATCGAAATCAACAACAAGGGTAAGAAACGAAATAAAACATGAGATAGCGAACCATTTCCAGATGACGGACAGAACGGAAAACACAGACCATGACTATACAAACATGACGCACTGCCTCATGACAACGGTGCTCCCTAGTGGAAGTGGCTCTTTCAGCAGGATAATGCACCCTGCACACTGTTCAGAAATGGTTTGAGGGACATGATGAAGAGCTCAAGGTGTTGCTCTGGCCTCCAAATTCCCCAAATCTCAATCCAATTGAGCATCTGTGGGATGTGCTGGACCAACAAGTTCGATCTACGGCGGCTTCACCTCGCAAACTATAGGACTTAAAGGATCTGCTGCTAACATCTGAGTGCCAAACACCACAGGACACCTTCAGGACTCTTGTAGACCCTGTGATGTTTTGGCAGCATGCGGAGGGCCAGCTGCATATTAGGCTGCATATGCATATTAGTTTTGCTGTGTAAATCTCTATTTGTCATAACTAAATAAATAAACCTTAAGGATTATGGATAATAAGGAGAACATTGATGACAGGTGATCGTAATTTCATGCAATTTCGTTGGTTTGTTGGTTGTAGTGGTTGGTGTTTTAAAGGGAATTCATTTCACAGAATGAGTTTAGCATGATGTCAGTATGTTACAATCATATATGAGAAGCTGTCTCTACATGCTCCTTAAACTCCAGTGCTAAAAATATCAAAAACAAAACAAACATCTAAATAAACTAGCCAATAGTCATCAATCAACTCTTTACATTCTGAAAAGGCGCTCAGTGAGACGCTTGCTGCTGAACACAGACAGTCACGATTCTGGAGCATCAATCAGCAGCCTTTAGCGGTGCACTGCTGAGGAAGTGTGGTTACTACGGTAACACCTTTCAAAGCTCCGATCAGAGGCATCAGCACCAGCTGAGAGCAGATGATAGAGGGCCGTATAGGCAGAAGTCCCCGCTGACGGTCAGTCGAAGGTCCACGGGAAAGTGCTGATGAGAAACGAGCAGTGATAAAGCGAAGAATCGATGAGTACAGCTGGATGGAGGAAAGTGGCAAAAGTTACACAATCCTTTCTGATCACTGAAGAACATTTTATGAGGCACTGCAAAAGAAAATCGTCATTACTGATCAGCTCACTAAAGGATGTCACGATAATCACAAATTTGCACGACGAGACAAGGTTTACTTTGGGGAAAGAGAGAGAACTATTGTATTAATCAAGCATCTAAAACAATTATTTAATTAGACATGAAAGATAATGGTACCAATTTCTCTTATATTGGATCCTATATTTCACAGGAAGAGTGCAACACATTGACTCTGTGATATAGTGCTGCAATACACATTTACACACATTTATATAAAAACACTTATTTGATCGTTCATCATCATTCAACACCCACAGGAAGATTTTGTTGCTCAGATGTAGATCTTTAGAACTCGGGAGACTTTTTTTAGTTTCATTCTAAGTATGAACGTTGTGTCAGATGTTTCTTTAGCAGAAATAAATAGACACACATGAGTCAAGTGTTAACACACTAAAAGATTACGGCTGTGCAATGAATGTGGATAGCAGATCAGATGATTTTAACTTGAAAGAATGTGAAACTTCTGGGATTGTCTTTTTTCAGGAGAAATATCAGAGAAGCAGGGGACTACATTTGCTCTCCATTAAAACTCATTGTTGTCTAGGAGAAACACTATAACTATAAACGAGATCTTATTTGCTCAGGAGACTTTATGGAATTTTCAGTTAAATTAATCAAAAGTTTGGGGTACGAAATAGTTTTCTTTCATGTTTTTGAAAGATGTCTCTAATGTATGTACTATGTGTGGCATCCATCCATCCATCCATCTGGATTCTTTAATGATTCAAAAGAAGAAAACTTTTTGTGACATTATAAACATATTTTTTATTGAACAAAATTAATTTCTTTTAAAAAAACAAAAACAAAAATAATCTTACTGACCCCAGCCTTTTGAATGGTAGAGTATTTGCCTCAAAGGTTTCTCTTGAGATTGTTAAGAGAAATAAAAAAATGGACATAAATGACAGAATTGTTGATCTACAGTACAAATATAAAGAGATTAACAGGTTTCTGGAAACCTACATTCCCTTTCGTTGTCACTCCGTGTTACGTCGGATGACGACGAATGGGGTTTCGCTTAGAACACCTATCGACTTCGAGTATACAAAAACGAGCCAATGGCAAAGAAATGCCATGGGTCTGCGGAATTTGCATGACGTAACTCCGCCCCACCTCGTGGGTATAAAAGGAGGACGCCGGCAACATGCAGTTATGTTTTCGCTTCGGAGCCAAGAGTATCTCTTCACTCCACAGCCATTTATGACTTCACTCTATGAGACAAACCATTCTCTCCGGTGTTGGTGTGACGGCGATCTGCAGCAAGTTCACATTGCCTGCTGATCTGTGCAGTGATCTGCCAGTGAGTGTGTTTTTTTCTCCTCTCACAAAAGAGCTCGCACGCGGCGCGTCTTTTTAAAGACGGCTCGCCCGTGCATTTAAAAAAAAAAAAAAAAGTGGCGGCAGATTGGTATCGGACTCTGATGGGCTGAAGCGCTGTCTAGTGTGTTAGGGCTTTGATCATGCTTGTACAGCGCTCGTGGGTGATTCATGTTCTCTCTGGGAACATGATCATCGCTTCATTTAGGTCGAGGCTCAATGAACTCGCAAGAGTGAGAGTCCCCTCATCCACACCCCGATCTAGCGCTTCGCCGAGGGGTGCTACTTCGGCTGGTGGCCAGGGTGACCTGAGGGTTACGGTCTGGAACAAGGCGCCGACTATCTGTCCGCGACCCCAGCCCCCCTCCTGTGTGACGGTGCCCGCTAGTGAACCTCCGATTCCCGCGAGTCAACCTTCGGGTGGCCCGCGAGTTTCGGTTGAAGCTACAGAGGAAGATGCTATGTCTGTAGCAGCATCACCAGGTGGGCTTGATTCTTTTGGAAGTGACGACTCGTCACAGCTGCCACCTTCTGGTGTGCTATGCTGTGCCTGAGTCTGATGCGGAGATGACTGCCATGCTTTCCTGGGACGATTGGTTTTTGGGTAAGGCCGCCGACCTGCGTCCACGGCAAACCCTAATATCTTTCTTCCTGGACGTGCATGATGAGATCTCGATGTCCTGAAAGACTCCCGTGTCTTCTCAGGACCGCTCGTTGGTCTCATCCGCCTTTCCCCCCTCAACGGGGCCGCTGCCCATGGGTACATTGGGGTCCCCCGGTTGAACGCTCTGTTGCGATGCTACTGTGTCTTCAGAGTGCTTCCCGGCGCAATCCTAAGCACCCGTCCGAAGCCTGTAGTTCTTTTCGTCTACACTAATCTGTGGCGAAATCCTATAGTGCCACAGGACAGGCAGCCGCCTCACTGCATCCCATGACCGTTCTGTGGTCTACCTGGCCCAGATGCTTATGGTTATGCATGAGGGCGAGACTGACTCGAGGCTCTTTAATGAGCTACCAAAAAGCGCGCCGCCACTGACCTTGCTCTCCGAGCGACGTAGGTGGCCGTGCGCTCTCCGAGTCAGGTGATGTTTACCACTCTGGGGCTGACCGGTCTGATGTGCAGGATGTCAGCAGACTCGTCTGCTCGACACCCCCACATCCCAGGTCGGCCTCTTCGGTGGTGTGGTTGAGTGCTTCTGCCCAATAGTTCTCAACCGCCCGGGAGCAGATTGAGGTTATTCTGCCGACGGCCCCGCTGTCCGCTCAGGTCCCTCAGTCTGCCAACCGGCGAAGGTGCCCTCCCACGGTTCCAACCCCGCCCTTTCACCAGGGCTGGCTTTGGAAGACCGTGGGGGGATGCCTCAGCCCTCTCCAGCCCCGCACCCCGCTAAACGCCGGGTTAAGCGGCGCTTTTCAGATGGGCTGCTCAGAGATGGGACTCAGTTCTTTCCAGGAGTTGGTAGCAGGGCCACTCCTTTCCCCGGTGGAGGGCTGGGGAAGAATCCTTATTCAGAAAGAACTGACTCTCTCGTCTCTGAGCACACAGAGTTCTCGGACGACACAGAGTGCCGCCCACAAGCCGTGCTCTCCTCGTCCCCCGCTGTCCCAGAGTTGGTTGACACGGCGTGCCGTCCACGGACCGTTTCGTCCCTGTCCCACTCTGTCGCCAGACCCCTGGCAGAGCAGGCCCCCGTGGAACGCTGGTCCTTCCCTGGCCTCCTCTGTCAGGGCGCGGATGTTAACTAAGCCCCCACACCGGATCGCCATGCCGTCCACGTCCGGGCCAGTTACTCCGCTTCACTGCCCCTCCGGGGGGACGCCTGTGGTTCGCATGACCCCGATGGTGCAGTTCCTGGGAGCCTGGCTAGAGCTCCCCCATCTGTCCCGCTTGGATCGCCCGCACCATCAGTTCGGCTATGAGATTCAGTTCGCACGGTCTCCTCCCCGCTACAGGAGAGTCCGCTCCACTTTGGTCGGTGGCAATGCCCCCATCATGAGAGCAGAGATTGCCACCCTGCTGGCGAAGGGTGCAATCGAGACTGTCCCTCCAGCCGAGATGAGGTCCGGCTTCTACAGCCCCTACTTCATTGTCCCCAAGAAAACCGGTGGGTTACGACCAATCCTGGACCTGCGCGTGCTGAATCGCTCCCTTCACAGGATGCCGTTCAAGATGCTCACCGCCAAACGCATTTTCGAATGTGTTCGGTCCCAGGAATGGTTTGCAGCGATCGACCTGAAGGACGCCTACTTTCATGTCTCCATTCTTCCTCGACACAGAACGTTCCTCCGGTTTGCTTTCGAGGGGCAGGCATACCAGTACGCCGTTCTCCCTTTCGGGCTAGCCCTGTCTCCTCGCGTCTTCACGAAGGTCATCGAGGCAGCCCTTGTTCCCCTTCGGGTTTACGGGGTTCGCATCCTGAACTATCTCGACAACTGGCTGATCCTAGCTCACTCTCGAGATCAGGTTTGCGAACACAGGGACCTTGTGCTCCGGCACCTAGCTCGTCTGGGCCTTCGGGTCAACTGGGAGAAGAGCAAACTTTGCCCGTGCAGAGGATCTCCTTTCTCGGTATGGACATCGACTCGGTCGCCATGTCAGCGCAGCTTACGAGCGAGCGCGCGCAGTCACTGCTGACTTGTCTGAGACGAATTCAGGGCAAGAGTGCGGTTCCACTGAAAAATTTTCAGAGGCTCCTGGGGCATATGGCATCTGCAGCCGCGGTGACGCCGCTCGGATTGCTTCATGAGACCGCTTCAGCTTTGGCTACGCGACCGAGTCCCGAGGTGGGCATGGCAACAAGGCACGCTCCGAGTACCAGTTACTCCGACCTGCCGTCAGACCTTCACTCCGTGGTCGAACCTCAGTTTTCTCAGGGCTGGTGTCCCCCTGGAACGAGTTTCCCGGCATGTTGTTGTCTCAATAGATGCCTCCACCACAGGCTGGGGCGCCATGTGCAATGGACATGCTGCCGCGGGCTCCTGGACAGGACCCCAGCGCCTATGGCATGTCAATTGCCTCGAGTTGCTGGCAGTACGCCTTACCCTGCACCGCTTCCGAGCGCTGCTCATGGGTCAACACGTACTAGTCCGATCAGACAATACCGCCACTGGAGCGTACATCAACCATCAAGGTGGTCTACGCTCCCGCCGTATGTCGCAACTCGCTCGCCACCTCCTCTTATGGAGTCAGAAGCATCTGAGGTCCCTTCGAGCCATTTACATTCCCGGAGCCCTGAACTGTGCTGCCGACGAGCTGTCACGGCTTCAGCCCCTCCCCGGAGAATGGCGACTCCATCCCCAGTCGGTCCAGCTGATTTGGGACCAGTTCGGGGACGCACAGATAGATCTGTTTGCCTCCCACGACTCGACCCAATGCGACCAGTATTATTCTCTGACCGAGGGCACGCTCGGCACGGATGCTCTGGCGCACAGCTGGCCGCGGGGCCGCAAATATGCGTTTCCCCCAGTGAGCCTTCTTGCGCAGGTCTTGCGCAAGGTCAGGGAGGACGAGGAGCAGGTCCTTCTGGTTGCGCCGTACTGGCCCACCCGGACTTGGTTCTCCGAACTAGTGCTCCTCGCGACAGCACCTCCTTGGCCAATTCCTCTGAGGAAGGACCTCCTTTCTCAGGGACGGGGGTCCCTATGGCACCCTCATCCCGATCTCTAGAACCTCCATGTGTGGCTCCTGGAGGGGACGAGGCAGGTTTGAGTACCCTACCACCTGCGGTGGTGGCTACCATCACTTCCGCTAGAGCGTCGTCCACGAGGCACGCCTACGCGTTGAAGTGGAACCTCTTCGTCAACTGGTGCTCTTCACGCCGAGAAGACCCCCGGAGGTGTTCGATCAGTTTCGTGCTTTTCTTCCTTCAAGATGGGTTGGAGCGAAGGCTGTCTCCCTCCACCCTCAGAGTTTATGTTGCCGCTATTGCCGCACACCACGACTTAGTGGAAGGTAAGTCCGTAGGGAAGCACGACCTGATCGTCAGGTTCCTGAGGGGGGCGAGGAGACTGTATCCTCCTCGCTCTCCTCTCGTTCCCTCTTTGGACCTCTCAGTGGTTTTAAGTGCCCTGCAGAGTGCTCCCTTTGAGCCTCTGCAATCAGTGGAGCTTAAGTTCCAGTCAATGAAGACAGCGCTCCTGGTTGCATTGGCCTCTCTCAAGAGGGTAGGGGACCTGCACGCATTCTCCGTTGACGAAGCGTGCCTGGAATTCGGGCCGGCTTACTCTCACGTGATCCTGAGACCCCGGCTATGTGCCCAAGGTTCCTACCACTCCCTTCCGGGACCAGGTGGTGAACCTGCAAGCGCTGCCCTTGGAGGAGGCAGACCCAGCCTTGGCACTGCTCTGTCCAGTATGCGCTCTCCGCGCCTATGTAGACAGGACGCAGTGTTTCAGGACCTCAGACCAGCTCTTTGTCTGTTATGGTGGGAAGCTGAAGGGAAAGGCTCTCTCAAAGCAGAGGTTGTCCCACTGGATAGTGGACACAATTGCTTTGGCATACCAGCAGCAAGGTCGACCGTGCCCCCTTGGTGTGACTGCCCACTCCACCCGGAGTGTGGCATCCTCTTGGGCTCTAGTGCATGACGCCTCGCTAACAGACATCTGCAGAGCTGCAGGCTGGGCGACACCGAACACATTCGCCAGATTCTACAATCTCCGAGTGGAGCCTGTGTCCTCTCATGTACTCGCTTCAACTAGCTAGTACCGGACCCGCTCAGGTGTCTTCGCTTGCTCGCCATTCCACTTCACGGACTGGATATGTGCGATATTCTCCTCAGGTGAGCTTCTCCGCAAGCCCTGAGTTCCTCCAGCACCCCTGATGCTAGCGCCAGTGTCTATTGCCTGGGCGTCAGCTAGGTGCCTCCCGTGTGCATGGTCCCTCCCCGGAGCTACCCCCACACGTGTATTTCCACTGTAAGCCTCTCTGAGCATGTGTCTTTCCCTTGGCAAGCCACCTTGCCACCCCTGAGGTTGAAATATTCCACCTGCGGCTGGACACCTCAGTATTCTCCATATGTTTCCTTCGGGTCATATGTGTATTTCCAAATGCCCCCCACCCCCCCCCCCCCCCTCTGGGTTGGTGTTAATTGCATATTTCCTCTAAACTATGGGATATGCTTCCCAGTGTACCTTGGTATTCCTGTGATAAATAGGAGTCCTTCGTCCAAAGTCTTTCGAGGGCTCAGATTTACGCAGGGCACTGGAAGACAGCTGTGAAGGTGGCGTGATTAGACTGATAACCCCATTCGTCGTCATCCGACTTAACTCGGAGTGACAACGAAAGGGAACGTCTCGGTTACGTATGTAACCCTCGTTCCCTGAGTAGGGAACGGAGACGTAACGTCTTCCTGCCACATCCGCTGTACCGCGGGGATCGCCTGAGTTCAGTCTTGGCTCCGAAGCGAAGAAACATAAGTGCATGTTGCCGGCGTCCTCCTTTTATACCCACGAGGTGGGGCGGAGTTACATCATGCAAATTCCGCAGACCCATGGCATTTCTTTGCCATTGGCTTGTTTTTGTATACTCGAAGTCGATAGGTGTTCTAAGCGAAACCCCATTCGTCGTCATCCGACGTAACGTCTCCGTTCCCTACTCAACCGAGTAACCGAGACGTTTTTTTCAAATATATATATATATATATATATATATATATATATATATATATATATATATATATATATATATATATATATATATATGTATATATATATATATATATATATATATTTTTTTTTACATTTTTTCAGCCTACATCACTCTACACTTTCAGGATTCTTTGGGAATCAAAAGCTTAAAAGAACCATTTATTGGAGAAATATTTAAAAATCTTTCGTCATGATCAAAATGTGTCCTTGCTAAATACATTTATTTTTTACAAAAACAATAATCTTGATGACTCCAGCATTTAGTTAGAGTTAGAGAAATAAAACGAATTACAGAATTATTGACACAGTATGAATGTAAAGAAAATAATGCGGATAGAATAATTTGACAGATGACTTTTGATTGCAAACTTTGGTATCTTGGCAAATCAGAGCTCACTTTGAGACACTGCTGAGATCTAGAAGAGAAATTTGTTTTTTCTCAGGAGAAACATCTGACTAGGAGACATGCAGAAGTCTCAATTTGCTCTCCTTTTACTCCCATTGCTGTCTAGGAGAAATAATTGAGAATCTCAATTTAGATGTTTGTTTCATAAAGGTAAATAGTACAGAAACATGCATTTTAGTTCTAACATGTACTCTGCTGTGACTGTAACCAAACATCCACCTACAGGGTGAAGCATGGAATCCTCATTAATTTTCCTCAGTACAATATACCTGTGAAAATGAGGTTGTACATATTAAATGAGATTATACAAATAATTAGTAATTAAATGGAGCAGAAATGGGGGAGCTGAAATCCACCTTGTGAGTTGCATTGTGTTTGGCTGTAAACATGAACCAGGAACCATTTGATAGACAGAAGAACTGTGTGGTTTATCAAAAAGGACCAGAGTTTAACAGACGGATACATCAGTGTGTTAAATGGTTTGGCTCAGCACATATCCTAAAGGTGAAAACATGGAACTGGTGTTTGGCAGTGAAAATGTCAACAAACCATTATAGGCTACTGTTTTTTTTTTTTACACCTGTCATCTACCAAATATGCTGTTACCCTAGAGTTAACACCATGTGTAATTGTTCGTAGATGAGTAGACTGAAGTTTAAACACTGATAAGACCTGGGAGGAAAATGATTATCTTTAGAGCTGAGATAAGAATATGAATGTGATTATTAACAAGAATTAATCAGGCATATCAATTATGGTGTGCTAGACTAATGCAGCAATGCCCTTAATCTACCCATATAGAAGTCATTTAAACAAACTGGCTGCAATGTGGACTTTGATCTCTAGATGTTTCTTCACAGATGCTATATTATCTAATTCAGTAATATTATGAATTAGCTTTTATTTTCATTTTAACTGTGGGGTTTTGACCTTTTCATTTTTTTTATAATTCTATTTAGCTATAACGTGTTTTTTTCCATTTTAGTACTTCAACTTAAACGTGAATTTTATCTCAGCTAAGCAACATTTCGTTTGTTTTAATTTTAAGTTTCTCATCTAATATTCTGTATATATTTTATTTATTTCAG
Source organism: Meda fulgida (assembly GCA_030578275.1). Taxonomy (NCBI): domain Eukaryota; kingdom Metazoa; phylum Chordata; class Actinopteri; order Cypriniformes; family Leuciscidae; genus Meda; species Meda fulgida. The sequence continues at coordinate 5,231,825 of CM060628.1, forward strand.
CATCATTTCAATTAATGATAATGATTTAAATAGTTTTAGCTATAACAAAACTGATGCTATCTTACATTAAAGGTGTCATATTCTGAGAAATAAAATTGTCCTTCATCCTTTGATAAAAAAATAAATTTTAGCATGCAAACATACTGCAAGTTGCAAATACAAAATTGAGTTCATTCTTAAATCCTTGTATTTCTGAAGCCTGATATTATAACATTAACTAAAGTCTACCAACATTAACATTTTAATGACATGTTAATTTGTTGACCGGACCAGTGATGGTAAGGTAATGATGAGTAAGTAAAGTTCATGTTGTTATGGTTATTCCTATAGACCAAACAACATGGTAACAATTTTGTAAAAAAAAAAAAAAAAAAAAAAAAAAAAATTATAAGTGAAAAAAAACAGCACAAAATGTTTAATATAACCTGTTTTACTTTATTAAAACTTTATTTGCACACCCAGGATGCATCTACTGTAGCTAATTATATGAACTCTATGTTTCTTTGGCCATTAAACGTGGGAAGGTGAAGTCAAAATATTTCTCTCTGTCTTCATTAACTTGACCTCTGAAGATCATGTGGATAGTATCGTTCTCTAAAAGGGAAATTGGCTCCAAAATTGAGGAGTAATTGATCTGCACATGCTTTAAACTGAGCAATGTTCTTGCGATACACACTATGCTTTTGGCAATGAAATATGGGAAGGTTAATTCAGACTCAGAGTTTCTGACGTTGCTGGAAAAGTCATCTAAGGATTACATTTCATTCAAACGCTCATCAAAACTAGCTAATTAAAACCAGAAGATCTTTATCAGAATGCACCATTTCACAATCTGCACGCGGAAGTTCTTGTTTTAATTGCATTATCTCTATGCTAATTCCAAATAAAAAACAAATATTTATTAGGATGGACTCCCTTCATTTCACGGCGGGTTGCTCTTGATTATTCGGGGAGAGCTGTACAGAAAGTGCTCGAGAAACATGGAGGACGTGTGTTGATGGTGTTTACACTTGCTCTAATTATCATCACTCTCCTTCTTCGTCTCAAATACTCGCTTTAATAGTGGAGGCATCAGAATAGCAAGCTAGCGGTGTAAAATCACACCGTAGCAGGCTGTAGTAATGAGCAGAGAGCCTGAGAGAGATAGAGAAGGGGTGTGGACATCTGTGTGACTGGACCACTGAGATCCTCATTACTATTGGCATCAGGAGCTCATTACAGACTTGCTGTGTGCTCAGTGATATTATAAATCAGTTAATATCAAGTCAAATGTCTGAAGTGCTAAAGAGGCTCAAAGGGATGTTCGCCCAAAAATGAAAATTCGGTTATCATTTACACACCCTGATGTCGTTCCAAACCCTTAAGACTTTCGTTCATCTTCGGAACACAAATAAAGATGATTTTAATAAAATGTCTATCCTTCCACAGTCTACGCAGTTGACGCTTCAAAGGGTTCATAAAGAGATTGTAAAACTAATCCATAAAACAAGAGGTTTAGTCCAAATTTTCTGAAGATGGATGGATGGATGGATGGATGGATGGATGATGAACAGATTCCATTTAGACTTTTTATTCAGCCTAAAAGTCTGAATACAAGTATTTTAGACCATACAAAAAAAAAATACTTTTTAAACTTTTTTGTCATAAGAGTGGTGCAGAGCAGCAATATCAAATATTGTGGATATGCCTGTGGAAATTGAGTTAATGCAAAATTGACTAACTCAACATATAATTGTTATAATTGTTATTTTTTATTTTGCATGGAAATGTAATATTTTTACATATTAAATTTCCATGAATATTGTGTTATTCTGATGATACAATTAACTATATTAATTTCACAATTCATTAATGTTGGAAAATAGGCCAAATAACATGTTGATCTCTGTAGTGACTTAATATCATTGTTTTTTTGTTTGTTTGTTTTTTGTGGTTATGTATCCTCGAGACATAATAACTTACTTTACAGGCTCTAATTTAGTCTAAAGATCAGTTACAGATATAGGCATTTTGCTAAGACCGCAGTTACAGTAAAGGCTATGATATAGATATTTTGCTATTTTTTAAGCACAGCATCTGATTAATGTCTTTAATTTGGCTAATTGAAAAACCTTACACTTTTCAGCCATATAGAAAATATAAGAACTACTTAAAATATCAGCAGCAGTTGAAATAATGTGAGATCAGTGAGATCAAAACTGCCTTCCTTCCTTCTATGCAAATGTCTGACTCATTGAAATCCGTGAGCTTCCTCAATCAATACACTCCTGGCAAACTGTTAAGATACATTCATTAAACCTTATATGAAATGTCCATTTCTGAAGGAGACACATTTAGAGAACTCCATTAAAATAAATAAATTATTTCCCCTGTCTTCATTAATATGACCCTTGGAGATCATATGGATAATATTGTTCTCTAAAAGGGGAGTTGGCTCAAAATCTGAGGAGTAATTGAACTGCGTGAGCTCCAAGCTGAATAACCAAAAGTAAATTCCAAAGACAGATAGAGATAAAGTCAGCCAGATGACAAATAATTCTGACCTGAAATATAAATATATGTCATAAAGATTGTGTATAAGGGTTCATTTCAGGGGAATGAGAGCGGTTCACGGATCCAAAATAAGACGTCTATGTACATGGAGAAAGCTGTTCATTTGCATTCCCATTCATCTTAATGTTACTTGCTCGCCTGCTGAATGCAGCCCTGAAATATGTTGATGTTGGTGTACTTATGACATTTACCAGCAGGGCCCTATTGATGTGTAGTTAACCAGACCTAGAACAGAAATAAAACACTACTGCAAAATATAGAATTAAATAAATTATTATTATTGTTGCTATTATTATTACATCATGAATAAAGTTAAGAATATCCTATTGTATATAACATTTTGTTTGTATTTATATAATTATTAAAAGTGCAGTAGGCGATTTCTGAGAAGCGCTGTTGAAAGCAGATCAGAACGAGCAGCATGCTCGTAGCCAATCAGCAGCAAGGGGCGTGTCCACTCATGATGGGGGAGGAGAGAGAGAAAGATAGAAAGAGAGATGGCTGAGAGACATTGCAAAAGAGAAAAGGTCGAAGCAATATCACTGGAAAAAGAAGTGTTCTGATCAGGCAAGAGCTTTAGGACCCGTGTTATTATCAGAAAAGGTTCCCAGCGCTGGAGAGACCTGAAAAAAGACACGAGATTGCGTTGCCTCTGCTTCATATGCGAGTAACATTGGTTTTGCTGTATCACAGAACTGAAATATGCTGTTGTTGTAATATTAGCTGTAGTAACAGGACAGTTTTTAGTGTCAGGGTCTGTCTGGAGCTGCTGGCGACTATCTACCAACTCTTGCTCGTCTGTACTGAATGTTCATTTTTTGTCCTTCCTTGTCGTTCGTTCATCATCTTTTTCTTTATTTTTCACAAAGCATTATTTTTCTTCACTTCAGCTATGAAAAAGAGACATCTTTTCTTGCATTCATTCAAAATCCCCAGTTATTATGATAATCATACCCTATGGATCTGAATGTCATAAAGTATAGAACAAGATGTTCTACATGTTGAACATGGCACATTAAGAACAGATTTTTCAATTTCTGAGCATTGTAGCTTTTATTCTTTTTAAAGTATTCTGAAAATTATGAACAACACAAAAGTTTCACCCATTCACCTTTTAATATGCAAGAGCTGCTTTATTTAGAAACAAAAATCCAACAATTGAGAAGAATAATTGGCTTGGTTACCGTACTTCTGAATGACATTTCATGCAGCTTTAATGTTAGGTTAATGATTTTGAACTTGCAGAACAGTAACAGAGAACGACATGTTCCTTCTAAAGCGATCAGGCGGTTTACAGTCGTTTACTCTCTATTTGTGCTTGTTTAATTTCAAGACGACCACCATGACAGGCTTCAATCATTCAGTCTAATAAATGTTGATGTTTCCTCCACGAAACCCAACTGCTCATTTGAGATCTGACAGTGAGATCTCCTCTCTAAAGTTGTTCTGTGAGGGACAGATTAGTTATGGTTCTGGGTCTCAGACGGGACCACAACATGCCTAAATCCTCACACTTCCCGTCAAGGGCTCTGAGGCATTGTCACCAGACAGACAATCACAAAGATGAGCTCCTATCACACCAGTGATGCCGAGCTGCAACACAACTCATCTTAGAGGAGAAAAACAATGCTTTTCTCAAGAGCGTGCAGCCCATTTCCCCAAAGCTCTAACCGAGCCTGTTCTTATATGCAATCGACAGCCGAAAGTCGCCCTCTGCTCCGCCTGACAATCAGACAACTGGTGCCGTGGAGAGGACTGGCCCCTTGTGTTTCCCTCTCTAACAAGAAGTCACATACACCAGCCCTCCTACTGTAGATCCATTTCATTTTCTCCATCTTTTCCATGTATTCTTCTGTTGCATGTCATGTACTGTATATACTTTCATTGCTGACTTATTAAAGCTATAGGCGCAATTTTTGATTGCAATCAACAATAGAAGTGGTCTAAATATATATATATATATATATATATATATATATCACTTCTGTGGAAGTCTCAGAACAAAATACTCTTCGTCCAATCATTGCTTTCGGTCCGAATGCAATGATAGGATGTCCTACCTGCCTGTCAACATATGTATTTGCATACACACAATGTATTTGCATTGTCATCAAGCGCAGCAAAAGAACAGCAGTCTCGTCGTCTCGTGGCGCTTTGCAGACTCTGCTGTGTGCGTTCATGTGTTTTGAAGGAGGTGTGGCTTTGGAGACGCTCTGAAGGAACGGTGGGACCTTATGCTTTCAAAGCTAGCTTGGTATTGCTAGCCTGTCCAAAATGGCCTTCCCTAACTTTAGGTTAAACTTTTCTAAAAGAACTGAGGAATGCTCCAAAATCAACACATTTATTAATGGATCACAAACTATGTTCCCCAGAACCTCAAAGAGAACCTCTCAGCAGGATGAATACCAAGTTGTCTAGTATAATTCTTCTCACTGTATAAAGCCTATGGAGTTTGATTAGTCAATCGCACCTGTTTCTGATCTCCTTTATCTCTCCACATGTATTTAAGCCATGAGTTTTCCTTTGTTTACTGTCTGGTATTGTAAACGTCTATGTTAAACCTAGTTGTGTATTCAGTTTCTCCAACGATTTCATGAGCCTTCTGTTTTGGATTCATTAAAAAATGTTCTCTTTTGTTTTCTACTCCATTCGTTGTGTGCTTTACTACCATGTCAAGTTCATTATATTGTTCAAATAAGTGACTAATTAAAATCGGAAAATTACACTATTTCGATGGTCCACTTTTTAGACATTCTTCTAACTATAAGGTACTTTTAATGTCAACTAACTCTCATTAGAGTATTAGTAGAGTGTTAGGGTTAAGGTTCGGGTTAGTATAATTTATTTACATGTAGTTATATTGTTATTGTATAATATTTTTTTTCCATTTTATATACACATTTCAGATTCTTAAAACCCAATTCTAAACCTAAACATAACCATTTAATAGAGAATACAAAAGTAATGTAATGGCAACAGAAATGTGTAGGAAAATATCAATTTTAGTAACAATATAGCCTACCATTAAAATTATATTTTGAGCCACTAATCCCACTCCTACCTCTACATTTACCCATACCCATTTCATAAAAATATGTAGACAGAAAAACATAAAAGACAGATAAGTTGAATCATGTCAAAAGCGGTAAGTATTCCAAATGACGATGTATTGCAATTGCAGTCCTCTCTGGTGGTATATAATAGTTTTGTATGATGTACAGAACAGAATTTTAGTTCCCTTTCGTGGTCACTCCGAGTTACGTCAGAATGACGACGAAATGGGGTTTCGCTTAGAACACCTATCGACTTCGAGTATACAAAAACGAGCCAATGGCAAAGAAATGCCATGGGTCTGCGGAATTTGCATGACGTAACTCCGCCCCACCTCGTAGGGTATAAAAGGAAGACGCCGGCAACATGCAAATATGTTTTCGCTTCGGAGCCAAGAGTATCTCTTCACTCCACAGCCATTTATGACTTCGCTCTACGAGACAAGCCATTCTCTCCGTTGTTGGTGTGACGGCAATCTGCAGCGAGTTCACATTGCCTGCTGATCTGTGCAGTGATCTGCCAGTGAGTGTGTTTCTCCCTGCTCGCTTCAACATCGCGGAGTTTTTTTCTCCTCTCACAAAAGAGCTTGCACGCGGCACGTCTTTTTAAAGACGGCTCGCCCGTGCATTTGTGGTTGCGGCAGATTGGTATCGGACTCTGATGGACACGAGCGCTGTCTAGTATGTTTGGGCTTTGATCATGCTTGAAGAGCGCTCGTGGGTGATTCATGTTCTCTCTGTGGGAACATGATCATCGCGTCATTTAGGTCGAGACGTTTTTCGGCTGGTGGCCAGGGTAACCTGAGGGTGATGGTCTGGAACAAGGCGCCGACTCTGTGTCCGTGACCCCAGCCCCCCTCTTCAATGATGGTGCCCGCTAGCGATCAGGGGATCCACGAGTCTACCTTCGGGTGGCCAGTGTGTTTTCATTTGAAAGCTACAGAGGATGGTGCTATGTCTGTAGCAGCATCACTAGGTGGGCTTAATTCTTCTGGAAGTGACGACTCGTCACAGCTGCAACCTTCTGGTGTGCTATGGCTGTGCCTGAGTCTGATCCGGAGATGACGGCCATGCTTTCCTGGGACGATTGGTTTTTGGGTAAGGCCGCCGACCCGCGTCCACAGCAAACCCCAATATCTTTCTTCCCGGACGTGCATGATGAGATCTCGCCGTCCTGAAAGACCCCCGTGTCTTCTCAGGACCACTCGTTGGTCTCATCCGTCTTTCCCTCCCCTCAACGTGGCCGCTGCCCATGGGTACACTGGGGTCCCCCCGGTTGAACGCTCTGTTGCGATGCTACTGTGTCCTCGGAGTGCTTCCCGGCGCAATCCTAAGCACCCGTTCGAAGCCTGTAGTTCTTTTCGTCTACACTAATCTGTGGCGAAATCCTATAGTGCCACAGGACAGGCAGCCGCCTCACTGCATCCCATGACCGTTCTGTGGTCTACCTGACCCAGATGCTCATGGTTATGCATGACGTGCATGCACGACTGACTCGAGGCTCTTTAATGAGCTACCAAAAAGCGCGCCGCCACTGACCTTGCTCTCCGAGCGACGAAGGTGGCCGTGCGCTCTCCGAGTCAGTTGATGTTTACCACTCTGGGGCTGACCGGTCTGATGTGTAGGATGTCAGCGGACTCGTCTGCTCGACACCCCCATATCCCAGGTCGGCCTCTTCGGCGGTGCGGTTGAGTACTTCTGCCCAACAGTTCTCAACCGCCCGGGAGCAGATTAAGGTTATTCTGCCGACGGCCCGCCGTCCGCTCAGGTCCCTCAGTCTGCCAACCGCCGAAGGCGCCCTCCCACGGTTCCAACCCCGCCCGCTCACCCGGGCTGGCTTTGGAAGACCGTGGGGGGATGACTCAGCCTTCTCCAGCCACGCCCCCCGCTAAACGCTGGGTTAAGCGGCACTTTTGAGATGGGCTGCTCAGAGATGGGACTCAGTTCTTTCCAGGAGTTGGTAGCAGGGCCACTCCTTTCCCCGGTGGAGGGCTGGGGAAGAATCCTTATTCAGTAAGAACTGACTCTCTCGTCTCTGAACATACAGAGTTTCGGACGACACGGTGCGCCGCCTCCGAGCCGTGCACCCCTCGTCCCCCTCTGTCTCAGAGCCGGATGACAGTGTTTGCCGTCCCTGGACCGTACCGCTCTCATCCCCCTCTGTCGCCAGACCCCTGGCAGAGCAGGCCCCCCCGGAACGCTAGTCCTTCCCTGGCCTCCTCTGTCAGGGTGCGGTTATGACCGTGCCCCCACTCTGGGCCGCTATGCCGTTCACCTCTGGGCCGGTCATTCCGCTTCGCTGCACCACCGAGGGGACGTCGGTGGTTCGTTGACTCCGCTGGCACAGTTCTTGGGAGCCTGCCTAGAGCTTCCCTGTCTGTTTCGCTGTGTCGCGCGAACCATCGGCTCGGCTATGCGATTCAGTTCGCACGGTCTCCTCCCCGCTACAGGGGAGTCCGCTCCACTCTGGTTGGTGGGAATGCCCCTATCATGAGAGCAGAGATTGCCACCCTACTGGCGAAGGGTGCAATCGAGACTCTCCCTCCAGCCGAGATGAGGTCCGGCTTCCACAGCCCTTACTTCATTGTCCCCAAGAAAACCGGTGGGTTATGACCGATCCTGGACTTGCGCTTGTTAAACCGCTCCCTTCAAAGGATGCGGTACAAGATGCTCACCGCCATACGCATTTTCGAATGTGTTCGGCCCCAGGAATGGTTTGCAGCGATCGATCTGAAGGACGCCTACTTTCGTGTCTCCATTCTTCCTTGACACAGACCGTTCCTCCGGTTTGCTTTCGAGGGGCAGGCATACCAGTACGCGCTTCTCCCTTTCGGGCTAGCCCTGTCTCCTTGCGTCTTCACGAAGGTCGTCGAGGCAGCCCTTGTTCCTCCATGGGAACACGGGGTTCGCATCCTGAACTATCTCGGTGACTAACTGTCCTAGCTCACTCTCGAGACCAGGTTTGCGAACACAGGGACCTTGTGCTCCGGCACCTAGCTCGTCTGGGCCTTCGGGTCAACTGGGAGAAGAGCAAACTTAGCCCCGTGCAGCGGATCTCTTTTCTCGGTATGGACATCGACTCGGTCGCCATGTCCGCGCAGCTTACGAGCGAGCGCGCACAGTCACTGCTGACTTGTCTGAGACAATTTCAGGGCAAGAGTGCGGTTCCACTGAAATTTTTTCAGAGGCTCCTGGGGCATATGGCATCTGAAGCCGCGGTAACGCCGCTCGGATTGCTTCATATGAGACCGCTTCAGCTTTGGCTACGCGACCGAGTCCCGAGGTGGGAATGGCAACAAGGCACGCTCTGAGTATCAGTTACTCCGACCTGCCGTCAGACCTTCACCCCGTGGTCGAACCTCAGTTTTTCAGGGCAGGTGTCCCCCTGGAACGAGTTTCCTAGCATGTTGTTGTCTCAATAGATGCCTCCACCACGGGCTGGGGCGCCATGGACAGGACCCCGGGGCCTATGGCATGTCAATTGCCTCGAGTTGCTGGCAGTACGCCTTGCCTTGCACCGCTTTCGGGCGTTGCTTAAGGGTCAACGCGTACTAGTCCAATCAGACAATACCGCCACTGTAGCGTACATCAACCATCAAGGTGGTCTACGCTCCCGCCGTATGTCGCAACTCGCTCGCCACCTCCTCTTATGGAGTCAGAAGCAACTGAGGTTGCTTCGAGCCATTTATATTCCCGGAGCTCTGAACTGTGCAGCCGACGAGCTCTCATGGCTTCAGCCCCTCCCTGGAGAATGGCGACTCCATCCCCAGTCGGTTCAGCTGATTTGGGACCAGTTCGGGGACGCACAGATAGATCTGTTTGCCTCTCACGACTCGACCCATTGCGACCTGTATTTTTTCCCTGACCGAGGGCACGCTTGGCACGGATGCACTGGCGCACAGCTGGCCGCGGGGCCGCAAATATGCGTTTCCCCCAGTGAGCCTTCTTGCGCAGGTTTTGCGCAAGGTCAAGGAGGACGAGGAGCAGGTCCTTCTGGTTGCGCCGTACTGGCCCACCCGGACTTGGTTCTCCGAACTAGTGCTCCTCGCGACAGCACCTCCTTGGCCAATTCCTCTGAGGAAGGACCTCCTTTCTCAGGGACGGGGCACCCTGTGGCACCCTCGTCCCGTTCTTGGAACCTCCACGGGTGGCTCCTGGACGGGACGAGGCAGGTTTGAGTACCCTACCACCAGCGGTGGTGGCTACCATCACTTCCACTAGAGCGTCATCCACGAGACACGCCTATGCGTTGAAGTGGAACCTCTTCATCAACTGGTGCTCTTCTCGCCGAGAAGACCCCCGGAGGTTTTCGTCGGTGTCGTGCTTTCCTTCCTTCAAGATGGGTTGGAGCGAAGGCTGTCTCCCTCCACCCTCAAAGTTTTGTTGTAGAAATTTTAATAGTCATTTATTCCTAACAGATATCATAAGGGATTGAACCTATTCAATGTGTAAAAGTATATGTGTGTACGTGCTTGTGCGTGACGTTTCAGGAATATATGGGACAGGACATCTTGACCTTAGGAATGGTCAAGATTTGGCTAGTTTATTTCAGGGCCAGGTTGTCTCTTTAGTAGAAACTGAACAGCAGTGGGGACCTTATCTGAGTGGGTGAAAGGGTAACTGCTGTGAGGAGGAACCTTGAAAAGAGCATAAAGGCTGTCTCATGTCTTCCTGGTGCGCGTCACTCACTTCACAGGGTAACTGCTGTGTTGGCGACTGGGCCTATTCTTGCAAGAATAAATACTTTTCTTTTTTATTAATTTGACTCTGAGTGTCTCTTACGCAGTGATGATGTTTAACAGAAGTTTTGCCACAACAATTTGGTGTCAGAAGAGTGGGATTCCTTGGAAGTGCCTTCTGGACCTGAGAGTGGACGGTGTTTGGCCACCTGGACTGAGCAGTTCCAGCTCTACCTCGTAAGTTTCAGAGAGAGGGGCCGACCGCTATCAGGGCCAGGAGAGGCTCCACTGGAATCAAATGAGAACGAACCCGTGGCAGTCCAAGACATCTCTGGTAAGAGACGGCTAAAATATTTTATTTTGGGTTAAAATATTATTCAATTGTGGGTAAAACCATAGTGGCTGGGTCTGTTCGTTTCTGTGGTGTAAGTCAAGAGCACCGGTACAACACTGCTAGGAATGTGCGAAAGTGCGTATTTGCGAAACAAGGCACTGGGTGCGGTTTTGCAAATCGAGTGAGCTTCGTACGGCAGTCAATTGGGGGTCGGTTGAGACTTACGGGCGGGTCAAGGGTTAATGCAGTGGGGCTAACTGCGTGAGGAGCGTATTTGCAAAATAAGGCACTGGGTGCGATTTTGCAAATCGAGGGATACTCACGTAGCAGTTTACTGGGAGTTAATCGATCCGTCAGGAAAGCACTGGGTGCGCCCTGCCTGGTCTGAGGGTAAGTGGATCAGATCTGGTGGAGACGTCCATCAGATTAGTAGACGCAGCGTCGAACAAAAATCCACAGAGTAACAGAAACAGCCAGTATGGGAAAATCTCAGAGCAAGATTGCCAAATTTGACACACCGTTTTTTTTGTTTTGTTTTTTTCCAAATGAGGAAATATTATGAGGGAAAATGTATGTTAGACATTAAAAAAAAAAAAAAAAAAAAAAAAAAAAGTCGAACTGCAGAGAGAAATAGGGTTTTACTTATGCATCCAGTAAATGGATGCATGATATTAGATGTCTATAGAACTTAAATTTATATGATAAGGATTGAAGTAGCAAGCAGCAGCAATAAGGCTGTCTGTGTGAAATAGAGTGATAGAGTGATAGAAATAGAGTGGAACTGTAAGTGAGAAACTTGATGGAAGAGGGAAGTGAAGGGAAAACAAGAAGGTTGGTGTGTGAGATATGTGTGTGGGGATTGTAGTTAAACAATCATGTACTGGTTAGATAATGAAGGAACTGGCATGTAGGGAAAAGAAAGGAGAGGATACAGAAGGAACTGGCATGTAGAGAAAAGAAAGGAGAGGATACAGAAGGAACTGGCATGTAGGGAAAGATTGAGAAGACATATAGTGGAAACCTATATGTGATGAAAATAAAATGTCTGACAGAATTTATGGAAATTATAGTTTTATAAAAAACGAATGCATATAACCTGGTATTTATGATTGTAGACGATGTCTGTATTTAATATCTGAGGAGTGACTGAGGGTCCAGCTATGCTGGGAGTACAGCAACAGTGTTTGCTTATTCAGCCCGGCTTCCGGATGTTAAATATACACTTGTCTTGTAATCAGTGTTGTTGCTGATAATACCAAATTAGTAAAATGTAAAGACAACTTTGACCAAAGATTCTGGAAATCAATAATGTATAATGTCGGATATTTGTTGATATTAAGTAATTGATGCAAAAGATGTCTGTGTTATAATGGAAATTCTGGGTCAGGGATCATTTCCCTGGACAAGTATGACTAAAGTTAAATGAAAACTTTGTGCAAACAACTTATGCAGCTTAAGAAATTTGATGTGCGGCCAATAATAATGATAAAGATTATGATTCGGCTATTGGGATTGAATCCGCCACTGGTGGGTTGTAAAAGAATACAGAGAACTGCTTATCAGCTCTGTTTGCATTCCTGAATGGGACACACTGCTTCAGTGATGTGCAGTAAGTTGGAGCCGACAGAGAGTGCTTTAATTGTGGTCAGCAGGACCATTTAACACGTAACTGTAAATGCCCACCGAGAAGGTGTTTGAAAATGTGATAGTGACACATTTCTGGTAATAATGTGGGTTTGAAAGTAGATCAGTGTTTAAACGACGACATTAACATTTTCGTCTGAGAAAGAATAAGAGATAAAAACAAGGTCAAAAGATTGAAGTCTTAAAGTGAATTCTTTTTGAAGAAAAGATTTATAATAGTAATTTTTTTGAAACAGTGAAACAGTTTGATGAAAGTTGCAAAATATATAAAAGTAACTAAAGGGATGATTGTGTTTTAATTCAACATTTTGAGAAGGGTTCAGGTTATATAGAGAGACAAATCTCACGGATGATTTATAATAACTGCAAAAGATGCAGAGTAGCCTTGTCAAAGTTAGTGTGAATCCCGATTGGAGAGTGATAAACTCCTAGAAAAAACGTTGAAGTCAGATATTAAGCTATGGTAAATGAGAACTAGAATAATTATTTGTATTTAAGATCAAATAAGTAGAAGTAATAGGCTACTGGATTAACAGTTGTTAAATGTAAAATGTGTTCTGTTAGTGTTTTGACCATGAAAGAACTAGAAGTTGATGTTTTGCTTTCAAAAGATAAGTTTGTTATTGGCTGTAATGAAACAGCTCGCTTATCTGAATCTGATGTCTGCTGTGGCTGAAATCCACCAGTACGACAGAGACTCACTCTGAGTGGAAATTTCTAATGTCTAAATTCCATGAGATATGGGCAAAAGACAACTATAAAAATGTTTATTTGGAAACACATGTAATTTCTGGCAAATATGCCTTAAGCTGGGATAGAGTTAAAAGATGGTAGATAGAGTTTGATGTTAGAAGTTTATGAAGGTACAGTGTGCCAGTCCTGAAAGTCTCAGAGTCTCTCTCAATCATGTCAGCTAAAAGCTGTTATTTGAGCCTGTGTCATAAGTGATAAGCTATTTATAGTAAAAGCACAGTGTTTCGGTTGAAAATCAGACACAGAGATGTTAAAATAAATCATTGCCATTAAGTGGGCAAGTGGTATTTGAGAATGTTTTAAATGTAAAACTGAATGACTTAAAGAAGTCTGTAAAATAATGATGCAGATCTTAAACGATAGAGGACCAGTAACTTCTTTAAGTTTCCACCATGAAACAGGGCCGAGGGCTATGGCTACAGATGTACAGTAACAGTACACTGAATGTATGGCTGTGATCTAAATTCACTGAGTAATCTAAGTAGCTAGGTTGATGATTAAGATGGTTAATGGATTTAAATGATTAAATACTGCTGTTATTTACCTGTCTCCCTGTGTGAACACTATTAGGCAATCGGAATGGCTCTGGTGACTCTTGAACGTGCCTTTCCTAAGCTCCAGAAAACAGCTGAGTTCTGTTGAAGAAAACTGATTGTGTGATGGGAAAGAGCGGTCACCAGTGTGTACGAGTGGCTACTCAATGACGGGATGATCTTCCTGGCCAGGGGACAGCCCAACGCAGGGGGTCACGAACACTGGGCACCTCCGGATGGAGGTGTTATACGTGAGAAAGGTATGAGAGTTGAGGGCTGATTACTGGAGGCCACTGGGATCAGCAGAGCATTGAGAGGTGAGATGCGCTGTGAGGAGTTACGGCAGTCTGACCCAGAAAATGTGAGTTTCCTCTATACCACTCGCAGGAAGAAACCGCATTGGTTGTATGGCTTGTTTTTCATTATGACAAGTGTCTGCAACTATGCCAGGGGGACAACACCCTGATGAGATTATAGCTTAAGAGCCAATGGCCTTTCAAGAGCCAGCTGACCCAGGAGGGGATTGCCATTATTTGATGTGGAGACAGTAGCAAACTTGTATGTATTGGTTGCCTTATAGGCAAGAAAATGTATAGAAGTGTTGATTTTGAACTAATATGTCTATAACATAGTCTTAACTCCTGAAGGTCAGTAGACATGGTGACTAAAGATGAAGACAGCTTTCGTAGATTTAAGAAAGGTCTGCATAATAACAAAGATGAATGGTCAAAGGTTATTGTAATGAATTTAAATTTTGTCTAAGTTACAGTCTTAGAAGGCTGTGGAAAATACTATTTGTTAATAGTGAGAGAGACTGCCTGAGTTTGGAGGAAGGGATGGTAACTGTGTCTTTCTTTCTTTCTTTCTTTCTTTCTTGTATCGGCCTGCTAGAGCAAGCTGAAGAAAAATAATGATAAGGAACCAAAACAACCCAGCTGCCTTTTCTAAAAAAATCAAATGAATAATGAACAGACATGATTCGAAACTGGTCAAGATACCATGTAAGATTAGGTAAACCTAGAGGAAAATGTGAAGTTTAAAATCGTACTTAAAATTTAAATCTTTTTAGAGACGATATATTGAAAAGGAGCAGTTAACATGCGTGTCTAATATGAGTGTGTGTGATGGTGACAGCATTTTGTCTTGTATGTGACTATGTGTTAGTTTGGGGTACTAATACTAAGTCTGAATGGGGTGTATATTGTGTCATTACCCACTAGGATGGCTTTTGGCAAATGACAAATTTTAAAGGAAGCTGCTAATTCTGTTAGGTGAAAAGATGATACAGAACATAGGACGAGCTTTAAACTGATTGGTCATCAAGCTCTGTCTGGTATTAATTACTTCTGTCTTTATGATGTTGATTTGAATTACGTTCTAGATCAGTTTAAGTATTTGATGTAAATTGGAATTGTGGAGTTGTAGATTACCATCTGCCATGGGCTGAGATAAATGAAAATGTTACAGATTTGATGGTAACAACACAGTGACATATTGGCTAAGTCAACATGAAATTAGCAAGAGAGCCCCTCACATTTATGAGTATTGGGATGAAAAGGGGGGAAAATGATTGACTGACATTGACCAAGTCTGTACAGCACGACCTGACCTGATAGAAACAATTGATGACTTTGGAAATGTTTGTAGATGACTGACTTGAGAGACCAAACAACAGGCCTGAAAACCAGGATTCGGTGTGAGACTCAGGGCCATTGCCCTTCAAATACTTCGATAAAAAGATGAGATTGTGGCTTTAAGTGAAGAACGTAATACTTTGTTTCAGAGACAGAGAAAGATGTCTGGAGGAAATTTGGCTGAAGGACGCCGTTTGGGTTGGTGTTGATGGCAAATCAAATTAGTTTAAATTGATGCACGAGTTGAGTCGTGCATCAAAAGGGAGATGGTAATGATTGACAAAATAAGGGTTACTAAAGGACAATATATGTTGGGAGGACACTGGGTTTAATTGGGTAAAAGGCCGTTCCAAACAAAAGTTGCTGTCTGTAAGTGTGCCGCACACGCTGATAACAAAATTGCAGGACTGTTTCAACAGGAGACGCCAGGGCAGATGCAGCAGCGAAGGCTGCGGCAGCACAGCAGACAAAAGAAACTACGTGTACTTTACTATCTGAAAATAACCTCGACATTTGTTTTTCTCTACAGATCATGCAGACCTTTGATACAGGGCAGAATGTGCCCAATAAAATGATGGCTATGGATGAATTTGGCTAACTATCCTGGCCTGGGTTATTATTGTAAGAGAAAGGTTCCACACCTGCGCAGCGCATAACTTAAGATTTTCCTTTTGCAGAATGTCAGGATGGATTGCAGCAAACAGAACTGATTCTGTTCCAAATATATAAATATTGTGCTGTGGACATGAGCAAAGTGGGTTGAGTGTTTTTCAGGGGAAAAGGACCCCGAGTGCTATTAAATGAGCAAGAAATTATCCGGTGATAATATGTTTCAGGCTGTTGATTCCACAGGTCACACCAAAAGGGACGAGCGGCTAGACAAGCATCACTAACAAAATAGTTAAGGTCTCCATTCACAGGTGACAGCCGGCAAGGAATGGTTCATTCCAGTGGGGGTGCGGTCGTGATTAAAAGGGAAGACCTTGTAAGGATCAGAAAAATGGTTGGAGAGTGTGACACCTGGGTCCAAGCCTCTCACCTTAGACAACACCAACAGGCCTCAAGCATCCAATAGAGCAGAAAGTGAGGTTTAAAGAAGACGGTGCTAGTAACTGTCTGCCTCGCCTACGAGGGAAAGACCATTGCAACGGCACGCAAAGTGTCACCCTGGCGAACACGGAACGTCCGTGGGGCGAACAAGATGATCAACACACCTGGAGGAACCAACTGCCAACTGACGGTTTAAGTTTAACAGAAGAATATGTTTTTGTGATGATTTTGTTGATTTTGTTTGATTGAATCGAACTAGGTATTGATTTGATGGTAAATGTAGAAAATCTATTGATTGATGTGTCCGTACTAGAGATATTAGAGTTAATTTTGAACAACTAATTTGGTTAGAGGAATGGATAAAATTATAAGACTTCTCTGGTTAGATTTGTTAAACAGTGCATTCAATAGAGCTTAATAAATTGAATTAGAAGTGAATAAAATGTGGAAGATGGACATAAATTTAATGGAAAAGGCTTAATGGTAGGAGTTAGGATTGTATGTGTTATGATAATTTTGTTATTCATGGGTGAATACGATAACAGAGACAGGTGAAAACCTGCTGTCTGTTCAATTGGTAAAAAAAAAAAAATGACAGTCTATCCCAAGGATTAACAAAATGCGACGAGACAGGTAGCGGAAGCTACAGTGAGCTGTGTTAAATGTATGTTCTGGTTGTTTTTCTTCTATTCTTTTTTTTTTATTATTTTCTGAGAAAGATTAAGGGCAAAGATTTAAAGAAGGTTACAAACAGCGGTCATCCGTGTTACGAGGTGGCGTACAAGGAGAGGGTTTGAAATGAAGGATTCTATTCTACTTTATTCTTTGTATTTTTGATGACCTGCTAAAATAACCAGTGTGAATTGATGGTGTTGTTTTCCTAAGTAATCTGTACACTATTTCTTATTTAATTGAGGTGACTGAGGGTTCGATCTAGGTCGAGAGTGCAATAGCAGTGCCTATTCATTTAGCCCGGCTTTAATTAAATTCTTTACTTGCTTGCTAATATTTAAGGGACTATCCTTGCAAAACAGCCTAAGCTTTTTCTTTTCTAAATAATATTTCACAAATGTTTATGAAGAGTGATCAGTTATGCAAAAACCAGAGATGAAGAGTAGTGTAATGATATGACTTAAAATTTGTCTTTTTGTTTATTATTGTGATTATGGGTAATCAGAATGATAAAAAGTGGGGAATTGTTGTAGAAATTTTAATAGTCATTTATTCCTAACAGATATCATAAGGGATTGAACCTATTCAATGTGTAAAAGTATATGTGTGTACGTGCTTGTGCGTGACGTTTCAGGAATATATGGGACAGGACATCTTGACCTTAGGAATGGTCAAGATTTGGCTAGTTTATTTCAGGGCCAGGTTGTCTCTTTAGTAGAAACTGAACAGCAATGGGGACCTTATCTGAGTGGGTGAAAGGGTAACTGCTGTGAGGAGGAACCTTGAAAAGAGCATAAAGGCTGTCTCATGTCTTCCTGGTGCGCGTCACTCACTTCACAGGGTAACTGCTGTGTTGGCGACTGGGCCTATTCTTGCAAGAATAAATACTTTTCTTTTTTATTAATTTGACTCTGAGTGTCTCTTACGCAGTGATGATGTTTAACAGAAGTTTTGCCACAACAGTTTGTTGCCGCTATTGCCGCACACCATGACTTGGTAGAAGGTAAATCCTTAGGGAAGCACGACCTGATCGTCAGGTTCTTGAGAGGAGCGAGGAGACTGAATCTTCCTCGTTCTCCTCTCGTTCCCTCTTGGGACCTCTCAGTGGTTTTAAGTGCCCTGCAGAGTGCTCCCTTTGAGCCTCTGCAATCAGTGGAGCTTAAGTTCCTGTCAATGAAGACAGCGCTCCTGGTTGCATTGGCCTCTGTCAAGAGGGTAGGGGACCTGTAAGCATTCTCCGTTGACGAAGCGTGCCTGGAATTCGGGCCGGCGTACTCTCACGTGATCCTGAGACCCCGGCCTGGATATGTGCCCAAGGTTCCTACCACTCCCTTCCGGGACCAGGTGGTGAACCTGCAAGCGCTGCCCTTGGAGGAGGCAGACCCAGCCTTGGCACTGCTCTGTCCAGTACCCGCTCTCCGCCCCTATGTAGACAGGACGCATTGTTTCAGGACCTCAGACCAGCTCTTTGTCTGTTATGGTGGGAAGCTGAAGGGAAAGGCTCCCTCCAAGCAGAGGTTGTCTCACTGGATAGTGGACACCATTGCTTTGGCATACCAGCAGCAAGGTCGACCGTGCCCCCTTGGTGTGACTGCCCACTCCACCCGGAGTGTGGCATCCTCTTGGGCTCTAGCGCATGGCGCCTCGCTAACAGACATCTGCAGAGCTGCAGGCTGGGCGACACCGAACACATTCGCCAGATAATACAATCTCTGAGTGGAGCCAGTGTCCTCTCATGTACTCGCTTCAACCAGCTAGTACTGGACCCGCTCAGGCGTCTTCGCTTGCTCGCCATTCCACTCCACGGACTGGATATGTGCGATATTCTCCTCAGGTGAGCTTCTCCGCAAGCCCTGAGTTCCTCCAGCACCCCTGATGCTAGCGCCAGTGTCTATTGCCTGTGCGTCGGCTAGGTGCCTCCCGTGTGCATGGTCCCTCCCCGGAGCTACCCCCACACGTGTATTTCCACTGTAAGCCTCTCTGAGCATGTGTCTTTCCCTTGGCAAGCCACCTTGCCACCCCTCGGGTTGAAATATTCCACCTGCGGCTGGACACCCCAGTTTTCTTCATATGCTTCCTTCGGGTCATATGTGTATTTCTAAATGCCCCCCCTCTGGGTTGGTGTTAATTGCATATTTCCTCTAAACTATGGGATAAGCTTCCCTGTGTACCTTGGTATACCTGTGTTAAATAGGAGTCCTTCATCCGTGCTAATCTCACACAAGGGTCTCAGATTTACGCAGGGCACTGGAAGACAGCTGTGAAGGTGGCGTGATTAGACTGTTAACCCCATTTCATCGTCATTCCGACGTAACTCGGAGTGATCATGAAAGAGAACGTCTCGGTTATGTATGTAACCCTTGTTCCCTGAGTAGGGAACGGAGACGTTACGTCTTCCTGCCACTTCCGCTGTACCGCGGGGATCGCCTGAGCTCAGTCTTGGCTCCTCAGCGAAGAAACATAACTGCATGTTGCCGGCGTCCTCCTTTTATACCCACGAGGTGGGGCGGAGTTACGTTATGCAAATTCCGCAGACCCATGGCATTTTTTTGCCATTGGCTCGTTTTGTATACTCGAAGTCGATAGGAAATCTGTTCTAAGCGAAACCCCATTTCGTCGTCATTCCGACGTAACGTCTCCGTTCCCTACTCAGGGAACGAGGGTTACATACATAACCGAGACGTTATCAATAGCTGAAAATGTTATTCCGATTCGCTCATTTAGTCATGTACATATTCTCCGTTTTGTTGTTTTCCATCACTTAAATGATATCGGTTTTGTTCCTGATACTTGTGATCTGTTGGATTTTTTAAATTAAAAGACTTTTCAATGCATACTTAGTCTTTGTGCGCTCTATATAGCATCAACATTTGGCACACGAACAGAGCAAAATGTTATTTCATATCAAGTAGATGAGTAAACTGCGTTTAAATGCAAATAAAAACATGTCATTGATATGACAGTTGAATACAATAGAAGCAAAATAGTAATGCCACATTTAATATCAATGAGAATTTGTACACATTTGTACATCTGTAGGGTTGTTCATACGTTAATAATTTACGGTTTAGTGCTGTCAATGTCAATATTGTTTCAGTTTGTATGAAAACGTAAGTAAATTTACGTGTGGTAGAATAAGCCAGGATATTAAGTCCACAGTCTACTAATACTCATAGTTGACAATCTGATGGTTTCCCTTTTTTCTAGACTTTAGATTTATTTTTTGGTAAATATTGGTACATGGTACATATTTCTGCTCTGGCCGAAGGGTTTAACCTATAGAAATAGGTTTTGCTCAGTAGAAACCACAATTAGAGGTGACATTACTCATACCCCAGAGGCACTTCCCCGAAACATTGCACATTTAGCTGTGGATGTGGACCATAGCCCTTAATAAACCCACCACAATGACACCTTCAACCCCCACAAGTGTCAGAATCTGGAAAACAAAATGTGTGCACTCTCTAGTTTATGCCAAAATTCTTGATTAAAAATGATGTGAGGTGTCACCTCACAACCAGTGCTGGAGTTGACCCTCACAAACCTTACACCTTGTTACCACCTTGTTATCACCTCACAGAGCCTGCAGCCGGCAGCTTCCCCATGTCTGAGCTGCTGTCTCCGCCACAGCTAGAGCCGGACTGAGCCTGGAGCAGATGGACCTGCACGTGTGTGTGTGTGTGTGTGTGCGTGTGTGTGTGTGTGGCTGACTGACGAGTCATCTGGTTAACCGAGCCTCAACATGTCCATTTGAGTCCTTCAGACTAACCCCACATATGAATTCTCTATCACACACACACACAGAATGGTAGGTTTAAAAACAGCTCTAGAGGTTTGCTGCAGTAAACAGTGTCCACAGTCACAGTTTCAAGATAAACTACTGCCTTAAAGAATATGTCACTCTACTGCAAAAAATGTTTCTAATACCATTTTCTCATTCATTGATTTTTTTAAGGTACAAATTGGAAGGGAGAAATTGCAATGATCAGTATGGTGGTTAACAGATTAAAAGGCCAGCCTTTCAGTTAAAAAGAGCCAATCATCTTTTTGATAAAAAAGACTTGTTTAGATGGATCTTTGCATTAGTTTCAGCCAATCATCTTAAAGAGAGAAAATCACATTGCTCTACCAACTTAGGATGCAACGGTCCATAAATATGAATCACAAACAAATAAACAAACAAATAAAAATATGCTCAACCCCCCACCCCCCACATCTTTAAATAGTATCGTTGTACATTATTCCTAATTCAGAGAACAGCCAATCAAATGTGCCATAAATGCCATGTGATTGATCTGGTTGAATTATACTATGTGCACTGTATAAAGATATGGCAGAAATAGAATATGAGAAGTGTGGTAGAATGATATTCTGAATTTAGCCTGTGTTTTACAATTAATTTATTTCATTAGAATATATGGTTACCTTTGAATGTCCATCAGCCTAGAAAAAATATTTCTTGCCAGCATTATGGTGTAGTTCAGATATCTACTAGCAGGGGGTAACTGCCTTAACCAGCCTAATTCCATAGGGTGCTTCTCATTTCTTATTTAGCATCCTCGTTTCCCTTCCTCACTTCATTTCCTTGCATCTTAGCTCCACCCCCTTAGGAAGCGAGGGAAGGATGCACCTGTGTGATCCTCGCTCATGACCCCTTAGGAAGCTTTCTCACTCCTCATTCCTCGCCTCCTCGCGGTGCGATTAGAGAATTGAGATGTCCTTCAAGATGGCAGAGTTCCATTGCTTTCTGGGTCATGGGTTGGAGGAGCAAGGTATTGTGATGCACCCATAGACTTCAGTTGTTGCCGATTATGTCATTTGGAGGCCGAGTGTGCACAGTGATCATGAGGGGTGATCGACCATACTCCCTCAGACGTATCATAATGTCAATCGTGACAGTACACACTGTTTTTATAGCATCAAATAACTAACTAAAACCAAACTTCTTGGGCTTAAACAAATTGATTTGAAGTGTAATTGGAGCCACCAGGTGGTATTCCAAATGCTAAGATTTTGTATGGCTTAAAAAGACTTGAAATAAAACAATTCGAGGCTACTTTTATGAAATTTTCATGTCATTTTTGAAAAAGTTTTAAGGCCTTAAAAGCTGCACCAGACATTGTAATTTCATGAAAAGAATGAGTGGTACATTATTCACAATTTACCCTTTTGTGTTTCACAGAAAGAAAGTCAAATAGGTTTGGAACGACATGTGAGTGAATAAACTTCACAGCAACACATTTGATTTTTTTTGTGCACTATTTATACAAGTTTTACTTTAAAAGTTTTGAGAATTCTTTTAAAAAAATTATTGTAAATAACAAAATAGTAGGCAGATTACTGTACTTTTGATGCAAAGACCAAAGAGATGTCGTCATATAGGAGATGTGATCATATCACTCATTGTGACAAGTCAGCATGTAGAATAGAGAGAGATAAAAGTGATAAAACTATGAAGGAAATATCTGATAATTTAGTCTTACAATCTCTTTTCTAATGAATGAATTCACTTCCGCACTGTTCTATTCACTTCCGCAAGAGAGCATAAACACAAGCATATAGTATGTCTAGAAAGTCTTTTTGCTGTCTACCAAAGTTGAAATTTGATTGCAACAGGGTGTAATTATGGACTTTTTATGTTGCTTTTATGTTGCAATTATGTTAATTATGTTACTTAATATTGGATTTGGATGTGCCGTGATGCCTTCCCAGCTATTTATACTTCCTACAAAAGCAGCATTTTTCCAGACACAAACACTGACCGACTGACCGACTTACTGACTGACTGACTGACTGATTGACACTGACTGACACTGACTGACACTGACTGACACTGACTGACACACTGACTGACTGACACTGACTGACTGACTGATTGATACTGACAGACACTGACTGACACACTGACTGACTGACACTGACTGACTGACTGATTGACACTGACAGACACTCACTGACACTGACTGACACACTGACTGACTGACACTGACTGACTGACTGATTGACACTGACAGACACTGACTGACACAATGACTGACTGACAATGACTGACTGACTGACACTGACTGACACTGACTGACACCGACTGACACACTGACTGACTGACTGACACTGACTGACTGACACTGACTGACACTGACTGACTGAATGACACTGACTGACTGACACTGACTGACACTGACTGACACACTGACTGACTGACATTGACGGAAACTGACTGACTGACACTGACTGACACTGACTGACACACTGACTGACTGACACTGACTGACACACTGACTGACTGACACTGACTGACACTGAATGACACTGACTGACTGGACTGACACTGACTGACACACTGACTGACTGACACTGACTGACTGACACTGACTGACATTGTCTGACAATGACTGACTGACTGACACTGACTAACTGACTGACACTGACTGACTGACACTCTGACTGACACTGACTGACTGACACTGACTGACTGACACTAAGTGACTGACTGACACTCTGACTGACACTGACTGACTGACACTGACACTGACTGACTGACTGACTGACACTAAGTGACTGACTGACACTAAGTGACTGACTGACACTAACTGACTGACACTGAGTGACTGACTGACTGACTGACTGACTGACTGACTGACTGACACTGACACTGACACTGACACTGACACTGACAGACTGACAGACACTGACTCACTGACAGACACTGACTGACTGACAGACACTGACTGACTGACTAACTCTGACTGACACTGACTGACTGACACTGACTGACTGACACTGACTGACACTGACTGACTGACTGACTGACTGACAGACACTCACTGACTGACTGACTGACAGACACTGACTGACTGACTAACTCTGACTGACACTGACTGACTGACACTGAGTGACTGACTGACTGACTGACTGACTGACTGACACTGACTGACACTGATTGACTGACTGACTGACTGACTTACTGGGCAGCAAGGCATAAACTCTGCTTCTCTCACTTTCTTTCCCTGTCTCTGAATAGACATGGTGTGTATTTCAGCAATTTTTAGGAAGTGAGGTGCTAGGCCGGGTATGTTAATTTGCCAAGGCAATTAACACTTAACACCCAGAGGACATTTAACTTTCTGGGTATATTAATTATGCACTTTGTACATACTAAAACACCCTTTTATCCTTAAGAAAATGTACTAATTAGGCCCAAAATACAGCAGAAAATTGTTGTTGTAGCAGAAATGTTGAAAATAAAATATTTGAAAGTAAGCCAAGAGTGTCGTCATTCCAGCTTGTTCTATAGGCGTCTCTCCTTCATTTTCTGTCTCTTATTTCTCCTCAGTTTCTCTCCAGTCTGACACACATGAACATGATGTAACCTGTTATTTAATATTCATAAATTGCATAAATTCTCCTTTTGCATTTCCTCTCTCACACAAACTCTTTTTCTCTTGACTTTTCCTGTCATGTTGTCAATAAGCCACATTTGTTTCCTACACCATTTTTTTAATAAAGCACACAGCAGCTGCCTGTGCATAATCAACAGGTATAACATTTCACATTATATCCTACACAAACACACTGCAATTAATCCATACTTCTGGTAGATCTCATCATGGAATAGCAACATGCTTTGTAAATCAGTGCCCAATTACAAGATTTGGGGAGAGATTTGCAAATGAACACGGCTCCTAGTCAGCGCTAAGCAGGATAGCTAAGAGATGGACACACAGAGTGACTGAGATCCCTTTAAAGTAAATCATAATAAGCTGAAATAACTATCTTAATGGCAGGACCAAGATCAGCCTGTGGGTGTTTTCTGGGATGATGTAACATGTAGGACATATATTGAAACATAAGGAGAAATCTCTGAAACAGGAAGTGTTTAAACAGCAGCACGCCAACTGAAGCTGTTTTACTAAAGCATATTTGTATGAGACTTATTCAAAGGTCCTATTTGCAGCACCATTTATGTCCATACCTGCATAAGACTCAAAGGCATAAAAAAAGAATGATAGGTAACAATTTATCTCCTTAGCAAAATTAGTAGTTTTTTCCCCAACAAATTGAATTACTATTCTTCATAACACAAATGTGTCCAAGCTAAACTGTCCTTTTGTATTACGATCAAAAACAATTTGGTTCCGCCATCATTCTTTAATTGAAGTAAAAGAATACAAAATCTAAGTAAAAAAACAGGAAAGTAATGAGTTTCCCCAACTGGTAACTATGACTTCATAGGGCCACAGCGGTCACTCATGTGCCCTCATCTCAAAAACAATATAATTTCAACATGAATTGAATGCATAGCATGTCCATTTTATGTTTTAAGCCTTCAAAAACACTTTTTTTAAACAATCAATGGAAATAGATGCCTTTAGGATCCAGAATGGTGTAGTTACAGCAAACTGAACCATGCTAATAAGTCAAACCAGCTTAAAACTGTAGGATTAAAAATAATCCAAGAAATTTGAAATGAACATTTGCTCGGTAAGACAATTGCTTTACTGTTTTCCACCCCCTCTTTCTACCACCAGGACCATTTGGAGTTCCTAAAGGCACAGAGGTTTCTGATAGTGATCTAGGCCTGTGCATGTTTGTACTTTGGGGGTTGATAAATTGTCACACCTTTAGAACAATTGGGGAAGTTGTAATCATCTGATTGGTCAGTTTGAATGTCTCACATTTGGGTTTTAGTCACATGGTCACGGAAAGGATAAAAGAAGACTGAAACTGTTGCTCTGGCTCTTTTTATGCTCTCCTCTTTGGATGCTCTGGCTCTCTTCTTCTCTGGGTCCCTTTCTTAGGGCTCTCTCTCATTACTTCCTCCCCCCCCCCCCCCCCCCCCCTCTCTCTCTCTCTCTCTCTCTCTCTCTCTCTCTCTCTCTCTCTCTCTCTCTCTCTCTGGTAACATTTTTCATGCTGGGTAAGATTATTGGTTAAGTTATCATCTCATACATCTATTTTAAGTGTAACCTTAACCATTATTTTGTCATTAAATCTTTTCAATTACAACTAATGTGCTAACTAGTTTTGATTTGTTATTGACTTTGAAGTGCTGCAAATTGCAATACAATATTGTCACTCTCTATATCTATAGAGTCTATAGCAACGCTCTCCCACATATTAAGCTATTGTAACTGCGCTTATTTCCGTCGTTGGTATAAGTGGCAGTGGGTGGAATAGACAAGAAATGTACAGTTTTCTACCATCTTGCTAATAACGTTTCTTTAGTCATTCGGCAGTCTTGCAGCTTGAACCCCTGCAGGAAATCCACCCTTACAAAACCTTGCTGTTTGTCTGGAAATCTTGTGTCTGTAAACAGAAAAAAAAAGCTTCTGGAGAGCAGCCATCATTTTGCACATTCAAGTTTGCTGACATATTTCTGGATGGCAGGTTTCGGAGAGAGGCTGTGTCGTTGAAGTTAGCAAAATATCAAAATGGCTGAAATCATGTTTAGCACTGAGTCTGCTGAGAACTTGTCTCTTGTTATAGTTAGTGGATATGACACAGCTGTCTTCTGGGAGTGAATGTATTAGATATTCATTCACATCATTATGAAGACCTTCCATTTCAACATGAGTGTAGATGGCAGATGGGCCTTCCTCACAAAAATGATGCTCTCCTCTTCAGTTCTGTTGACATTGACAAATTCCACCTGCAAATCAGGTCTGGAGACCATTGTTCTGGTCTCCTCTCAATATATATTCATATATAACAGAAGTAGGTTGGTACTCCTTACGGAATTCTAAGCATCCGCTCACATGTAGTGAGAGATCTATCCTCGAGATTTCCAGGGATGAGTTCTAAACTTAGAAGATCCGTTTACAATTCCAGTCAGTGCAATGGCTGACGCGGGGATCACCTGAGGGGACAAAAAGTCTATCTTATTCTTTGTGTCATCTGCTGAGGTCAAAGTTCAGGTTTATATATGTAGTCGTGCTCAATTCATCTATGTGCTGTTTACTCGCAGGCAGCCCTGGACACAGTCACAGTGTGAGATACGGTCAGAGGTACATCGTCTCACCACAGAAGCTGTTTGTCCAGCGCGGTGGTTGTGTCAATCATACTCACTGGGAATAAAGTGAACAGACTCAAGCTAACAAAGAAGAGACGACTGGCTATGATTGGGTTTATTTTAGATGACCAGGATTGAATAGTATGTGAAAGTTTGGTTAGTGGTTTTATGGTTATTTAATGATTAAAAAATGATGTTCCATTAGACAGTCTAAGGCTTTAATCAAAACTTAGTTTAAATATTAGTTCCCTACTGAACACTTATTTCCCATGTGCACACATACATTTTTATATATGCCCAATTTGGATCTGCTTTTCACTGCCACGGTGCGTTTAAAATGAAAATGGGGGCTGATAAACAGTGGTACTGTGTATGTAACATTGAAAAATATATTTTTTCCCCAACTGTTTGTATTAATTATGTTTTTTTCAATATTTTATTATTTATTTTTGATAAAGAAAAGATACCTTATTATAATACAACTTACAGTCAATAACATTTGAATTATATCCTGCTGAAATGAACTAAATTAATTAAAAAACTCTTCATTTTAATGAATGAGATTCAAAGATCAGAGTCTGTAAAATGATCTGAACTTACCATCACTAAAACACAATAATAAATAGAAAAAATACAATAGAAAAGAAAAAAAATAATTTTTAGAAATAGAAAAAAAGATTTGGTAATTTTCCAATTATCAGAAGGTCCAAGGGCCATATACTTGAGAAAAGTGTTATGGTTTCAGGTTTTTTTGCACCACCATGTTTTTCTAAGAAAACTAGAGTATTATAAGTTTTTTGAGGAAAGTTTTTATGCTTATTGGTGATTCACATCATTAGCTTAGAGACATGTTAGTGACAAAGTCAATTGGAATCAACTGTGAGCAATTTTAATGCACACAGAAATGTAAAAAGCTATTAAATGATCAAACAAGCCAAACCCTGGTGAGCTGCCTTGCTGTCAGTTGCCTACATAGGACACTTCCTTCTAAGGCAGCATCTAATTCCTAACTGAAATGGAACCTCAGAAGTGACGGATTTGAAATGTTCCACAAAGGCAGCAATCCTTTATAGAGTGTTCCAAATTGGTCACATATGAGGTCCTGTGTTTGATCATCTACAAAAACTAAGGCAGATGCAGACCAACAACTCTTCGTTTTTTACTTTTACTTTATTTTTGTCACAGAGGAGCAGCGTAATGAAAGACGAGGGGTAAATTGCTGTCCTCTATCCATTGCTGGAGGTGGTGTTTGGAGGAGACACATGCTGACACAAGCTGCCTGCCACAGAGACACACTGAGCCCGGTCTGTTCAGCAGCGGATGGGCGCCTCAGTTGGGCGCCTGATTAGAAATATGGTTAATTTTCAGCAAAATCTGTCTCCCTCCTAGACAGCTACAACAGAGCTAACACACAGTAGTGGGACGACCCCAACTGCTGAGTAATGGGTGGGACAGTTCGAGTTTTACTTGTGTAAAATGTACATTCATGGACATATGGAACGGTGCTGAAGAACAGGTGCAGGAGTCAATGTTCGTTCACTGTCAGAAAGCAAAGACTTCAGAAACTTTGAGAATGCACAAAATGATGGTACAAATGAAAAAGATATGCTAACCAAACAAATATAGATGCTTCAAAAGCATTGCTTGCATGTTACATCACTCTTCTTAAAATGTATGACTGATGTCAGACTAAATTTGTATGTTTTTTTTTAATCACACAAAATATTTATTTCAGATTTTACTGAAATAATGTCCTAGAATTTGAACTTTAAAGCCAATCAAAAAAATGTTTTGCACATTCATTCTTGCTGACATCAGATTGGCTGATGTCTTCAGAGGAGAGAAGTTGTGTTATTGACATTAGCAAAACAGCTGGAATCACTTTTAGCACATTTAACATGGAAAATTATTTATTTTTGCAACTTTTAACAGAGATAGTGAGACAATGAGAAAGTAAAAGAGGGGTAAACAGGATTGCCCACATCAACACCACTGCTCAAAGTAATTGTGGTTATGCCAAAAAGTTGACAACTTATTGTTTGAAATGTTTTGTAAAATGAAAAAAAAAAAAAACAACCCTACACCTTAAAATCAAAAGAAAATGATTGGTCAATAAGAATAAAGAAGTTCAGCAAGGAAGCATTAAGCTGATAAAAAGTGACCGAAAAAAATAAATGATTTCAAGTTCAAATAAATATTGCTATTTTAACTTTCTATTAATCAAAGAATCCTGAAAAAAACACCCACATAAATGCATCCACAAAATTATTAAGCAGCACAACTTGTTTTCAACATTGTTAATAATAAGAAATGTTTCTTTAGCAACAAATCCGCATATTATAATGATTTCTGAAGGATCGTGCGACACTGAAGACTGGAGTAATGATGTATTGATAATGATGTGAAATATATTTATATAAAAAAAACACACATTTTTAGGTTGTAACATTTTTTAACAATATTACTGGTTTTACTGTATTTTTTATCAAATAAATGCAACCTTGGTGAGACTTCTTTAAAAACATTTAGAATCTTTACCAAACCCATACATTTGAACAATAATGTAGAAAATGTTGCATTGTTGGGTTAGCACCTGATGATTGAATCAATGTCAACTGTTGGTGTCAGCTGCTGATAGTTTCACATTTGTGACCATCTGCTGCCCATCATAAAAGCGCCACCCTTGAGTCTGGCAGAACAACAAGAGCAAAGAGCCAGAACCCAGTCACCTTAAAGGGATAGTCCACCTATAGGAATATTCTGTCATTATTTACTCACCCTCTAGTCATTTTTTTTATATTGGGACACAAAAGGAGATGTTTTGAATATTTTTAAGCTACTCTACAACATACAACACAACTGAAAATGTCTGTCAAGCTTCAAAAACATGAACGATTCGAAATAACTTAGCATTGTGCGGCTTTAGAAGTCATTTAATACAACGCAATGTGTGACAGAAATTTAGTCATTATTGACTGAAAAGTCCATGCTACACTCTTTGGTTACCCAAATCGTTTTCTTAAAAGAACAATTTTTTTCTTTTTGTGTAGAACATTTTAAAATATAAAGAACCCTTTTCCACTTTAAAGAACCTTTTTTGCAGTGGAAAGGTTCTGGATGTTAAAGGTTCTAAACCATAGATGTCAATAAAGAACCTCTATTTTTAAGAATGTATAAAGAACTTTTTGTGCAATGGAAATGTTCCATGGATGTTAAAGTCTCTTCATGGAAATATCGATTCCAATAAATAACATTTAGTTTTAGGAGTGTACAAATCAAATATTCCCATCAAATGGCACCGCATTTGAAAATAAAACCTGCAACTGAGAAGATTTATTGTGATTAACAGATTAAATTTAAGTATTTTCTACACATAACGCTATTATATGGCTTCAGTGGACTTGGAAAATACGATAAAAATTGTATGGGTTTCTTTAATGGTGGTTTTTATGGTGGATTGACAAATATTTTATGGTGGATGTTCTCCAAAATCTCTGCTTTTGTGTTCTGATAAAACAACAGCGCAAGGGTTTGGCAAGCACGACATGAGGGTAAGTAAATAATGACTGAATTTTCATTGTTGGCTGAACTATTCGTCTAATCACTCACAGCAGAGATCTGTGAAAGCAGGCGAAAGGCAAGTAAGAGGTGAAGAGGAGAGGAGCAAAGGGCTGAGAGGCTTCTGGCCGGGCTCCGCAGACATGATTTCCCAGCTTTTCTTAATTACATTGTGCAGTACAACGTGAAAAGGTGTCAGATAGCCAGAGTAGCAGATCTGTCCTAATGAATGAAAACAGATGGACTGGACTGCAAGTTGCAGAGACTGCCAAGAGATTTGGGTGAGGCGTAGAGAAGGAGGAAATAATGAGAGAGAACATATACAATATGAGAATAAGAATGAGGACGAATAGACAGAAAATGAAATGAGCAAGAAAATAAGACGGT
The DNA here is from genome assembly GCA_030578275.1 of Meda fulgida. NCBI lineage: Eukaryota > Metazoa > Chordata > Actinopteri > Cypriniformes > Leuciscidae > Meda > Meda fulgida. The sequence continues at coordinate 5,262,681 of CM060628.1, forward strand.
GCAGAGAGATAGGAAGTAAAACGTGGAATACGTTCAGTCTCCTGAATATCCCAACAGAATAAGGAAACGATACCAGATCCCTGAGCCTCAAGGCGAGAGAGTCGCCGCAAAAACACGCATCGGAGAAGGAAAAAGTGATGAAGGTGATGGAGTGGATAAAGGACTAAGGGACGGGGGGCGTGAGTCAGAGAGCGGCAGAAGAAAAGCAGGAGTGTGAGCGAGGTTGCGTCAGTGATGTGAATTAGCTGTAGTTGGGTGACTGCGGGGATTATGGCACCTGGAGAATTGGAGCTGCTGTTTAGAGAAGGATATAGTATTTTGACAGCATGATCCTTCATGGCCCACCTCCCTAAACACACATACACACAGTGGTGCTATTGATTTTGGAGGATTTGCCTGTGTAGATCTGGAGACACGCTCTGCCTGCCCTGCAGTGTTCTTTTACATATTAGTGGTGTTTTCCTTGTGAATGACTCATTCTCATTCCCTTTTCATGCAGTGACATATATTTTACCTTCACTGAAGACTCTTCCTGCCTTAAAAGATGAACAAAGCTGCATCTATTTGATCAAATATACAATAAAGACAGTAATATTGTGAAATATTATTTCAATCATTCATTCACCATATTGACCTTACTATTTAAAATATCAATTTAGTATCTTAATTTACATTAAATATACATGTAATATAAAATATTAAGATTATGTATCAAAATTAAACATTATGTATCAAATACATAAAATGGTTACGGTTTTCTATTTGAATATGTTTTCAAATGTAATTTATTCCTGTGATGCCAAGCTGAATTTTCAACATCATTACTCCATAAGATCCTTCAGAAATCGTTCTCATTGAGATAGAAATCAATTTCAATATTATAAAGGGTTTTCTATATTTCTATGTGTAAGGCCAATCAACCCCCCCCCCCCCCCCCAAAAAAAAAAAAATTCAAACAAGCTTTTGTAAAAACAAACATCCAAAGCTTGTCTTGACAAATTAAATGTGTCTCTTTGAATTCAGTTATCTACTGTATCAAGACTCACCTGTCGGCAGTTAACTCTTCCAGCGCCAAGCAAAGCGGTGCAAACTGAGATGCAGCCTGGGTGAAGCTGAGAGGAGGTAACAGGTCATTCTTACCTCTGTGCCACAACCAATCAGTGTCTGATTGAAACCATCTGTGCCTAATGCCACCCTGAACCATCAGAGAAGACTGAACTAAACAGCCCATTTACTTCTGAACAGAAGCTCAGATGCAAATCACAGCTCTGAGCTCAATAATGCCATCAGATACTAGGACAAGGAAGAGACAAAGTATAGGGGAGAGATCATGGACATGCTCATGGTTTACTAGGATAAAGAAGTGTTTACACCAAGACAGTTAGCATGTAACAAAAACTATTACAAAGTCATGTTTTACAGAATTATTATTTTTTAGGTGTACAACGGCTTGTCACTGGGCCAGTACCCTCAAAAGGACTCATTCTCATTCTGAGTACTGTGAGATCTCGCAGTTGTTTAATTCACATGATAAACCATCAAGTGAATTAAAATCAGCAATAATAAACTGGTATTTCACCAACATTTTTAATAATGGACTGTTTTAGAAATATCATTAAAAACAAAGCAGATAAGGGTACTAGGCAGTAATGTGAATGTTGGGTGTGAAGTCGGACCGTTTAGGCGGCAGTGCTGATACAGCGACTCCATAGATCTCTTTCTGTGCTTCATTTGTTCAGCTCATTAAATATTGAGCAAGTGGCAGATTTGTGTGATTGCCAATAAAATGGCTCCCTTACACAGTGAAATGTCTGGAAGCATGCAAACGCAAACACATACACACACGAGCATGCAATTATATCCATCCTTCCGTTATAAGACTCAAGGACTTAAGAGACAGTTTTTTTTTCTACACAACTGTTTTCTTTAACTTTATTCACTGGTCACCGGCTGTCAGTTTGGTATAGGCTAGGCATGGGATTCTCTAGAGTCTTCATTATGGCTTGAAAAAAAAATCAAAATCGCTTGATGCACACACACATTTATGAGTTTGTGCAGTAAATGTATACATGAGTAGCTTTGCTACTCTGCTTTCAATGAATAATGTTCTACATACATGTTTACATGAGGAAGAAACACGCTATGCAACCTGCAGTCTTAATCAAAGTGGCCAGTGAACAAAACAAACGATGCATTGAGGAAATATGATAAAAATGCATCTCGCATGACAGAACATGCTCACCTTATATAAACAGATCTGATAGTTTTCTAATTACAATGCTCTTACTTGATTCTCTGTTGTCTACAGTTTAGCTAATTAATTATCACATTTCGAATCACAAACACACGTTGCTCTTTCATGTCATTGACAAAGTAGCAGATAAACCATATTTGATCCATTATGGGACGTTTAGGTGTAAGCGGATTAGTTTTGGCATCAGATGAGAGTCAAGAGTGTGTTTTTGCAGACCCTGTGACTCTCTACACTACGCTTTCTCCCTCTAAAAAAAAAAAAAAAAAACTTCTGAAGGACAGAAACACTCTTTTTATATGCAGGCCCTCCTGATGTGGTCACTTTTTCTCTCTCTATGGTTCTAATGTCCTTTAAACTGTTGGGAAAAGAGAAAACCACAGGGGCACAATCCAATTTATAGGTATGGAATTATTTAACTGCAAACGTAGAACTGCTGCACATTTAGGTTGCTGTATCTCCTTTTAGGTGTTTTGAAGACACACACACACACACTGGTTTTCAATGTTTTATGGGGACTTTCCATAGAGAAAATTATTTTTAAAATTGTATATTCTATCACCTAAGCCTAAACCTACCCATCACAGAAAACATTGTGCATTTTTGCTTTTTTAACAATTAGAACGAAAGTTATTGATTAATCATGATTTGCTCCTTTAATATGTTCAGATTTGACCACAAATCCATGCGTACGCACGATAAGTGAATGAGAATGTCTAGTTCAAAGGTTTTATGAACCCTCTCCCTCTCTGTGTCTCTTGTGCAGCGATCTGACAGCACTGGGAAATAACTCTCTGACCAGTGTAGTTCCAGCTCCAATTTGTCATTCAAGAGCATTTGAAAGAGACGGCCATTGTTCATGTGATTGATAAGATGGCCTGATGTTGGGATGTGAATATAAAGACAAAAAGCTACAAATATGTCAAACCACCACATGTCTAAAACACCACTAGAGACTGACACAAGCCGGGGATTGAAATATTTTACGCAACTTAGAAGCTAAATGTCAGTCTGCTACTCACACAATGCTATCATACTCTTCAAGACAGAAGAAAATATGCAAAATGAACAATAAAATATAGCCTATTATCAGATCATCAGACAATATACCAGACACATAATAATAATAATAATAAAGATATTACTGTTGAAAATGGAAAACGTATTATTATTAAAATACAGTCATTTCTATTTGACCAGATTCCAAACTCAGAATGAGCCAAAATAAAAAGCCCAATGCAAATTATTAAATTAACATTTTTAATTGCACTAAAGAATCTACTAAATATAAATAATAAAGGATCACACTATTATCATATAATGATCCAGATGTTGATATAATGTCTCAATTTTTCTGATGATTCCCAATTTCCCATCCATAAATTTATGATGCCCCACTGTTCCACAGTAAAATGCAGGTTGGAAACAACATGGTGGTAAAATAATTAAATTTTGGGTAAACTATTCTTTAAAGCTTTACTTTATAAGAGGCAGTTTGATACGGTCAGTGTTTTCAGGTCTGCTGTTCCAGATCATTCCACGCTTGGTGTTCATTTTTTCTGTAAAGCTCCTTAAATACCAAGTGTGTCATGAGAGTGGAGGGTGGAAATGAGTGAGCCATTCTGCCCTTTAATTAGTTCTACACCGATCATCTCCAACTCCACAAAGTCTCCATTCAGCACGACTCCCTCAGACCGCAACAGAACACTGGGAAATGAACACAGCACACACCTTTGAGGAGATTTTAAAAGAAAGGTATTCAGAATTTCAGACTTTTTTAGCTCTAGTAGGGAGACCGGGGCTAGTTGTCACACGTTGTCCTTCAGTCAATTTCTGTAAAGGCACATGCTATTAATAAGGATGCAGTTGATTAATATATGTTGACCTTTCAGGACTATATGGGACAAGTTGTGATTTGAGAACCTGGAAACAAAGTCTATTGTGGGCTTTTCAGACAAATGTAAACAGTAAAACAATTATAAAACATTAATTTAACGGCAAGTAAAAGGTAACGTATAAAAGCATCTATTTTTTCCTAACAGAAATACAATAACAACATACACAAAACATGTGACGACTTATAAAAATAGTCCCGCCCAGTTGATGATTCCTTCCTGAATGTTTCAATATGGTTCTCCTTACTTGTTTATCCAACTGATATTAGATGATATTGGATAAAGATTTTTACTCAAACCTTACTGAGATTGTGACAACTACCCCGAGTCTTAATCTTATTTAATTTTAATATGAAAGGATAGAATGTAAACACACATATCCCTCAGCAAAGTCACAAAGCACAATGTCTCTCAATGAAGTAGCTGAATAAAGCAATGCACACAGGAGTTTCAGTCCAGCAGTGTCTTATCTTATTTAATAAACACCTTTGCACTCACTTCTCTGTAAGCTAGAGAGACACAGCTGAAGAATAAACACTATGAGATGGTTTGAGGAAAGAAATTCCCAAATATGATTATTCCATGCAAAAAAAGTCATTAAATATAAAGCCAGCTATATGAATAATAATAATAAACGTGTACAGCATTATATATTAAACAGATTAAGGGTTATGAAACGGTGAAGCTGCTCTGAATGTGACATGGACTTTTCTGGTCATCTTCCTCTGCATCTTGAACAGTGGTGAGACTGACACCTCTCTTTGAAGCGGTTTACCCCTGTGGCTTCATCAGTGAAACACTCATTAGCTGCTCCTGTGGCGACACCACACCATCAGGAGGTGTTCAAGTCAAGTCAAATTGATTTCCTGAAGCACTTTTCAAAGCAGCTTTACAGAAAACCATGATGCCACGATATATAATATCTTAATGCCTTAAAGTTGCATTTAGCGGATTACATTTTGTGACCATACAAGTAATCGAAACGCGCAATGTTGTCAAACCGATCTCCGTTCATGGTTTCCACGAAAAAAAACAAAAAACACTGTATTCTTCTGCCAGGCCAGTAGTTGGCGAAGTTACTTTGTACAGAAACACTATGCGCCTACAGATTGAACACGTAATACACATGGCGTCACAATTTTCACACTTTCACCCTTTTGTCGTTTACGCTGAGATAATAACGGTATATAGTTTACAAAAAAAATGTTTTTCAAAACGCTGTTGTCTTGTAAAACGGTCAAAATGCATAAAGAGTCTTCAGTTTTTAGTTGAAAACGGTGTTGTGTAATCGCCCCCTTAGTTAGTATATTGAGGCTGTTTTAATTTAGTTGTTGTTCAGTTCTCGTCCGTGTATGGTGATTGTTTTGTTCTTGTTTTTCGAGATCTACTAGTATCCTGAGTATTTTGTCTTTTTAGGTTTGTTATTAAATAAACGATAAGATCCTGCTTTTTTTCTTCCTTTGTTGCAATCATTGGTGACAATATCCAACTTCATATAAAAAGCTGTGCGATAATAACTTTTAATATATTGCTGAGCTGTAAAAAAAAAAAAAAAAAGTTAAAAAAATAAAGCAACCAGCTTACAGAGTCATAAAGAAATGATTCATCATTCTTGCTGTTTGCTGGACTGGAGGTGTTGAACTTCTGTTGTATCATAACTGGCTCTATAAAACACGTTTTTAACAGTTTTCAATAGTGATCACATCTGTCAAGTGAAATACATAATGTGTACAGTCAAAGAATGTTAGGAAAAGAAACTTACATGAACAATTATTAATATTTTACTCTCTCTCACACACACACACACACACACACACACACACGCGCGCGCACACACACACACACACACACACACACACACACACACACACACACACACACACACACACCATCTCATCTCCCTCGAATGTTATCGTGCCTCCTGAGCCAGTGATCAATCTGTGGAAATTCATAGAATTGTTTTTCTTATGAAGATTTGAACACAGCGACCACATCACGTTAGCTTCTAAGGACCCAGCAATCGGTTTGAAATGAAAATGAGCTGCCTCGCCAGATCCCTTCCAAGAGTAGAGAAACAAAAGATGGAGAAAACAAATATTGCATATCAGTGGGGCGTCGCGATGGGCTGAAGATACCATAGCAGATTAAATCGTCGGATCAGACAACCTTGTAAAACAAGCGAACTAGAGTAAAGAGAGGCTGAGTGATAGAAAAGGACACAGAGCTATACAAGCACAAAGTACTTGTTCCTGTACAGGCAGATACTGCACTGAAAGGACTCTGAAATAACAGTAGCATCTACAATGCAAAATGTAGTACATACTCAAGCACTGAGCACTGTAAGTGGTGGTTTTCTATAGGACGCTTTGAAGGTACAACCTGTTTGTCTCATTCAACCTAAATTGTCTTTTAGCAAGCCAAATCTTTAAGACTAAACCAAAATTGGCCCCCTTTTATACATTACTTAATATCTGTTACTGACCATGCTCAACATTTTTTACTGAATATGTTTTATTTAACTCAGGAAAACATTACCATTCAAAAGTTTGGGGTCGGAAATGTTGAGGGGGTCCTAATTTACAATAAAATTCAGAACAAGGAACAAATCAAATACATTACAATAAAATAATAAGACAATAATTTCCATAGGCAACTTTAGACATTCTACTAACTATTGCAACTAGCCTATGTCAACTAACTCTCATTACTTTGCAACTACAAGTCAACTAACTCTATTTGTAGACTGTTAGGTTAGAATTAGGGTTAGTAGAATAAGTTGACATGCATATTATAGCCAGGAGAATGTCTGTTGGGGAGCATCAAAATAAAGTGTTAGCAGATAGTCAACTAATACTCTAATGACTGCTAGTTGCAAAGTTATAGTTAGAATGTCTAAAGAGGACTAAACTATTTTTCTGTGAATATGGCCAAAAGTTGTTATATACTGTTACCTCTATACAAATTTAATCAATGTAATTTAAGATAGTAGACATACTGTGCACGTGCATACAGAAAAGATTCAAAGCCTTATAAGATCCAAGATTTTTCTACAGTAAGTGTTTTGTTGTCTGAAGAAGTAATGTCGTTGTTAACATTTACTTACTCACTTTCATGATTTTCAGTATAATAACGGTTCAATGTAAGATCATTTTGCAGCAGAAAATGTGGACCAAGTCAAACGAATAGAAAAAAATGTAAAGAATTAAAGGGATTAGAAGCATAAATTCAATCTGTTCATCATAAAGCGATTGAGTCTCTTTAGAAAATTTTGACTAAACTGCTCAGTCCATATGGATTAATTTATACGATGTTTATGAACTTTTTGAAGTGTCAAAGTGGTAGTTGTGTAGCTGTCAATGGAAGGACATAAAGCTCTCAGATTTCATCCAAAATATCTCCATTTGTGTTGCGAAGATGAACGAAAGTCTTATGTGTTTGGAACGACATGAGGGCGAGTAATTAATGACATCATTTTCATTTTGAGGTGAACTAATCCTTTAAATCAATAGACGACTTTTTAACTCATTTCCTAAAAAAAAAAAAAAAAATACGTAGGGAATATACAGGAATTTTTTTTTTACACCTTTAAACATCGATATATAACCATTAAAACATATATATATATATATATATATGTTATATGTGATGGCACATTGAAAGTATTAGAAAAGGATTACTGGTCAATACATACCTAGACTCTCTCATTGTAGAATAAATGTGTGGTTTGAGAGCCAAAACGTCCCCAGCTCAGAATAGAGCCGTAATAATATTGGTTGGACTGTGTGTGGATGACACAGTGGTGTCTTCCTGATCCCTTCAATAACTCAGCTGTTATTGAGAGCAGGGCATGAACCGCCACAGCAGATAAAGAACAGCACATACACACCCAGACTTTCATTACAGGTGACCCATTTCTAAGCACCAGTGATATAAGCTAAACACCAATCATAGCATGTTCCAACCATTAATCCAGTCTGACGTGAGGAATGAGCTTGACGTGCAGATATCAGTCAAGAAAGGAGAGTAAAAGGGTGAAACGTGACCATGAAGGAAGAATCGATTTGTAAGCACTTCACAACCTCACATATTTCAATAGATGGAAAGAATGAAAAGTTCTGATGTATAGCTTATATAAAACGCTATTTTAAAGGTTCCTAATTTTGTTTTGGAGGTCTCCTACAATAGGTTTACATGCATTCGAGATTTAAAAAAATGTTAAAAACACTTTACTTTCAATAAAAGTATCAATTCCAGCGTGAGTTCTCATCCTTTGAAAGTGCATGCAAAGTTGTCTTCCTTTTGCAGAACAAAAAACAGCGTCTTCTCGACATGTCGACAAGAAGAACCAAACTCTTCCAGTCTCTGTGTTTGAGGGCGGGTCTTAGTGGACATTGTTCGCAGTCAGCCAATGATGACCATAGGCTTATGTAAATTTGTTAAAAATCTACATTGGTTTGTGCAAAACTGGAATTGCTGACAACTCTTTTCAGCAAGTTCAGAATTGTTTTTTCTTTTAGGATTGTGCACTTTGATCTTTGAAACCTTGCAGACATTTTACATCCACAAACAGCTATTACACTGCATGTTATATCCAAAAAAGCTTAATTGGGACACTTTAAGACCAATTATTCTTATAGTACTTTTTGCTTCCTTAGAATTCAGATTTGAATCCTCAGCCAATGCTTTCCAAACTATCCAGTGTTTGAAGTCCTGCAACTGTGACTTTGGAGGATGCAAGGTTGTTGCTTATTTCTAATTTTCTCACAAGAGAAAGAGAGAGATACACTTTCACGCCAGCCATAATTCACCATGGCCTAAAGCAGCTCTAGAGATGGTTCCTTGGCCGCAGCGCATATTTTCACCCTGTCATCACGCCTCAGCATATATGTCAATATAATGTCTGAAACAATACACGTGTTCTAGTCAGGGTGTTTAGTAGATTAGAGAATAACCGAGTCAAACAAACACAAAACACTAGAGGTCACAGCCTCATACAGCTCTCTAAACACAACACTTAAATGTGCAGAAAGCGATACGCAAACCTACTTGAGGAATCACAAACAACTGAGCCAAGAACAAATGATACAAAAATACACCTTCATCTAACACTCAATGATTCATCTATAAGGTGGAGTAACACAAGCTGTTTCAAATGATAGTATATCGACGAAATGTATGCATTGTAGGCATCCTGTACATGCAAAAGTGTGTTTTTATTTAATTATGTAAAATTATTCTTACAAGTCTTCTAAGACGAGTTTTCAAACTTTCTGATGCAGCTTAACATAAATGTAGCTTTGTATAGTACATGCATATAAAGTACTGTATATCTATAAATACCCATTTGTACTCTGTAAAAAGCATATTGTGAAGATCATACAAAATGATGTAAATGATGCAAAAATAAACAATAGACTTTGGGGAAATATAAATGTAAAAATGTAAATTTAATGTAAATCTGGGTTTTGGAAAAAGCCACAGAGAGCTATTGATGGGTTTCTGTTTATAGAAATGTACAGTAGGTTGGAAGATGGGCGTGGATGGATGCCGTGTGACAGATGGAGCGGAGGATGTTAGATCATAAAACCAGAGCGCTTTCATTTTCTGTAACATACTATATGACCTTACATCACCACATCAGCTGATGGAAGTATGACACAATTTGTCAAAAAATAATAACTTAAGTGCATGAAGTCTTTCAAACACTCTCTTGTGTCTTTTGAGCCCAAAGGTGGATTGACGTCATGCAAATTCAAAACAAATGGCAAATATTTGCACATACGCCCAGGAAGTAAACTGAATAAACTGACAATTGCTTTTCAAAATTCTAGATATATGTGAGTATATAAGGTACAAAATTAGCATGTTCAATTCAAGGTAAGACTGACCCCAGGTCAGTTTGTGGCTCTGCTCCAGAAACCTTGTGAGCTGCCTTGCTTTTACTGCCTACATAAGTAGTATCTTCAGCCTCCAAACCACTGCTTATGTACATTCTTTATGTGACTGTATTTTCTGTCAGTGGCCCTTTATACATTCTTATCATTATCTAACTTTTATTAATTATGACCCTTCATTTATGTCTTTCATTGTTGATATTATGTATTTGATGGTGTGTTGTAAAGCATGTTGGTCAGCTGCTGCTGTATAAATGGTGCAATATAAATATACTTTGGCTCAAATGTGATCTCACATGTAATCGATCAGAAAAGCTACATAGGCAGTAAATGTGGGTTTTATACTTATAGGTATAGAATGATATAATATATGTGTATATATTATTGCATAATATACCTCATGCAATGCACATGGGGGACTCAACAGTTGATTCCAATTTTGCTTTACAATGTTGCTTTACAAAAAAATTACACAACAAATATTGGGTAAATTAGTCCACTTTTGAGTAGATCTATATTGCATTATACTATAATAGATATTTGATCAGCCACTGAGATAAATGGGAATAGGCCTCAATAAACATCTAAGGGGGCAGCAGGATATTATGTCAAATAATATTAATATTATTATTTATACAATCAATATTAATGAATTAAAACAATAACTGTCATTTATGTTTGTTTACCAGTTTCAGTATATTGGGCAAGATTTACTAACAGCTTGCGCCAGCGCAAACCCTCCTTTGCCATAAAAAGAATACTGTAAGGATTTACTAAAGACGCGCAGTGAAAGATTTGTGCTGAAAAGGCGTGGGAAGTTTTTACGGCTGACCTTATTGCATATGCATTTGTAGGAGTTCCCCTTTCAGTCACAAACTTTATGAGAGAAGAGTATTTAAATGATTCTTGCAATGTGTTTTTTTTTTGTGTCAATTTACTGGTATTTGCGCCATTACTTACCGCCCAAAAAAGCACGTCTTAAACCAGATGCTAATTTGCGCAGCTCTTGGTAGACTGTGGAAATGATCTGGCTGCGTCTGTGTTCTTTAATTTGAGTGTCATCAGTAGATCTCGCTAATTTGCCCTGTTTAGTAAATTTGGCCCCATATAAACTAAATATATATCTAAAAAGATTAAAACTAGCAGCTTTTTCAAAATTAGACCAAACATACTAGAGGAAATTTCTTACAATATTTGGGAGGGGCCCTTTGAAAATTGTTTTGGAAAATGGGGGGCCTTCGAGTCAAAAAGGTTGAAAACCTTTGATGTCTTGAAGTACTGCCTAAATTTGAGCAGCTCACTAGCTTTAAAACAGAGCCTGTGAGATGATTTACCTTGTAACCGCACACATATTTCTGGCCAGATGTGCCTTGTTTTCATCTGTATGTCAATCTGTATGCCAGTTGAGCAGAGAGGGATGAAAGAAATGAGATTTTCATCAGTCCTGGCCTGGGATGAGGATGTGTCTTGAGTATAGTGCTGCTTGTGAGTGTGTGACTGGATCATGATCGCCTGGAGAAAGAGAAGAGAGGAGAAGAGGCATGTGTCAGTAATTAGTCAGCAGGGCAAAGCAGATAATAAAATGTTTCAGGAGTACAGTACACTGGGTGACCTGGGGACAGCAGAAATTAACTCTCATATAATCATCCAGCAAAAATACCTCATGAGTAAGTAGGAGTGATGAAGGATTTACAGCATCAGCAATAGTATTAGAAGCTAGATCTCTAATCTAAGATAGTAATGTTGCTTGTGAATATGCAAGAGCTGACAAATGCACATTCCAAAACACAGCGGCTAATGTAGACAGCATTTTAATGCATCATAAACACTCACCTGAAAGACACATATGGCCACGTTCACACAGCTGCAGAATATGGTTGTCAGTCCTGTATTTGAGTACGTTCAGACACAGTACAGTTATTTAAGGGACTAACAAACGTATCCTCAGAAAACCCTTGCTGTGTGAACAGAACCGGACTGGACAGCTAACTTAGTTGTCTGTCAGTCATACAGTGCTAGAGGGCAGCTCTGCTAAGGGGTTTTGCTTTCAGTAACTTACAGCGCCAGAGATATGAGCTGAGTGTCATCTGAAGGTTCTTCAGTCAGTGTTAGCCGTGTCACAAGAGCTGAATTACTACTCACACAGGTCAGTTTATTAGATGAATGAAACTCGTGAGGTAACCCAGCGCTGTTTCATCTGGTCTACACTATCACACTAAACTGCATTTTAATGTGTGTTGAAAGTTATCATGTTATTCTGTGTTAGTTTGTCTGTATGAGACTAGCAGCAAGCTAGAGCAACATTAGAATAATATACAGATATATTCTAACATTTCATCATGTTGAGCTATATGACATTGGTTATTTTTATGTACATTTGCTCACCTGTCTAATAAAGTACATGCAAGAGCGGCGTCTCGTCAAGTCGAGATTAGTCGCAGACGTGAAGCTCTCGGCATCTCGAAAACGCCATGCCAATATTGATCCTCGTTTTAGTTCTCCTTTTGTCCCAAAGTCTGCTTGCCATGGTCCATAATGTTTGAACGAAACAACAACAGTGTGAGTGTGTTGCTAGATGTAACGCCGTTGTCCACGTCGGTTGCCATGGTTACTATGGCAGTACGAGCGGAAACCAGGGATAACGTCCTCGGGTTACGTATGTAACCCTTGTTCCCTGAGAAGGGAACGAGAACTGCGTCGAATGACACTTTGGGGAACGCCCCTCAGCGTAGCGCCTCTGAAGTATGAATGAAACTAAGCCGATCTCCGATTGGAACAACGTAATGACGTAATGTGTGACGACACACAGGCGGAAATATAAAGGGACGCCGGCACACACAACATGTCAGCTTCCTGTGATGAAGCAAGCGCTCCCAGGCAGGGAAGGCGTGGCCAAGGGACGCAGTTCTCGTTCCCTTCTCAGGGAACAAGGGTTACATACGTAACCCGAGGACGTTCCCTTTCGAGGGAACTCGAACTGCGTCGAATGACACTTTGGGGAACAAATGCCCACTACGCCACAACGAGCCCTGCCTGCCCTAGTGTGAAACTGCTCGCAGGCACACTTAGGAAGAAAGTGCAAGAGCGCCGGGTGTTGACGGAATATCCAGACTATAAAACCTAATAAAGGTATGAGGGGTAGCCCATCCTGCTGCATCGCAGACCTCCTGGATGGGGGCCCCCGCGAGAAGGGCTCTAGAGGACGCCATGCCTCTAGTAGAATGAGCCCTCACGGCCAAAGGTGAAGGCATACCGCGCACCTGGTAGGCCGTGGAAATCGCCTGGACAATCCAGTTGCTGATGGTCTGCTTGGAAGCGGGAAGCCCCTTCCTGGGCGACCCGAAACAGACCAGCAACTGGTCCGACTTCCGCCATGAAGAGGACCTCTGAATGTAAATATTCAGTGCTCTGACAGGGCAGAGCACATGAAGTCTCTCTTCATCCGTCGTCACGTGAGGTGGAGGATGAAAAGCCTGCAGAACCGTAGGCCGTGCCGCACTGGACAGCACCTTAGGCAGATAGCCGGGCCTAGGGTGAAGGATGGCCTTAATGTTGCCTGGAGCAAACTCCAGGCACTCGTTAGATATGGAGAGCGCCTGGAGATCTCCTACCCTCCTCAGAGAAGTAATGGCCAACAGAAAAGCGACCTTCAGCGACAGGTTCTTGGCCTCAGCCGACTCTAGCGGTTCGAAGGGGGCCTCAGCCAGACCTTCAAGAACCACCGCCAGGTCCCAAGTGGGAACCCTGGTACGAGCCGCAGGTCTCATCCTCCAGGCCCCACGGAGGAAACGTACGACTAGCTGGTGCCTCCCCAGAGGCCCATCACTCAAAGGAGCGTGGAAAGCCGCAATGGCAGCCACGTACACCTTAAGTGTGGACGGGGTAAGACCAGTGGAGAAGCGATCCTGGAGGAACTCCAGCACTGAAGCCACTGGGCAGTTAACTGGGTCCACCTCACGCTCTCTACACCAAAGGGTGAAGACATTCCACTTCAAGCCGTACAACTTCCTCGTGGAGGGAGCTCTAGAGCTGAGTATGGTTTCCACTACTCCAGCTGATAGGCCGGCCTCTAGGTACTGTGCCCCCTCAGGGGCCAGACCCACAGTTTCCACAACTCGGGTCGAGGGTGAAATACTGAGCCCCCTGCCTGTGTCAGCAGGTCCCTCCTGATGGGAATCTCCCATGGAGGGCCGTTCAGGAGCAAAATTATGTCGGAGAACCATACTCGGGCCGGCCACAACGGGGCTACCAGCAGTAGACTGATCCCGTCTCGACGGACCCTCTCTAGAACTCCAGGGAGCAGAGCGATCGGGGGAAAAGCGTACAGACGTAGCCTCGGCCACGTCTGCACCATGGCATCCAACCCCAGCGGGGCTGGATGAGTGAGGGAAAACCACAGAGGACAGTGGGTCGTCTCTCGAGACGCGAACAGGTCCACTTCCACTGGGCCGAACCTCTGAGATATTGACTCCACCACCTCGGGGTGGAGTCTCCATTCCCCGGGCCTCAGCCCCTGTCTCGACAGGATGTCTGCTCCCTGATTTTGACTCCCCGGGATGTATGTCGCTTTCAGAGACGACAATTTCCCCTGGGACCACAGGAGGATCTGACGCGCCAGTCGGCATAGAGGGCGAGATCTCAGACCCCCCTGATGGTTTATATAGGCCACTACCGACATACTGTCTGACCTCACAAGGACATGATAGTCCTTGAGGTCCGGCAGGAAACTCCTCAGAGCTCGGAACACCGCCAACATCTCCAGGCAGTTTATGTGCCAGGAGGAATGATGGTCCTGCCATAGGCCTGTCATAAAGCGGCCGTCCATGACCGCGCCCCAGCCCGTGAGGGAGGCGTCTGTCGAAACGGTTTTCCGGCGACATGACGCTCCCAGCACAGGGCCTTGGGAGAGAAACCAAGCTTTCTTCCACATAGATAGGGAACGAAGGCACCTGCGCGTAACCCTGATCATGCGGAACGGGTTTCCCCTCGGGGAAAACCCCTTGGTTCTCAACCACCACTGAAGGGCTCTCATGTGCAGCAGGCCGAGTGGAATAACACTGGACGCTGCTGCCATGAGCCCTAACACTCTCTGGAAGTGTTTCACAGTGATGGCCTGGCCTAGCTGTATCCCAGACACTGTGGTCAGGATGGACTCGATCCGCGCGGGAGACAATTGTGCCCGCATCGTGACCGAGTCCCACACAACTCCCAGGAACGTGGTTCTCTGGACTGGTGTCAACACGCTCTTTTTCGTGTTGAGTCTCAACCCCAGGCTCTGGATGTGGGCGAGGACGACATCTCGATGCCGAATCGCCAGCTCCCGCGACTGTGCTAAAATCAGCCAGTCGTCGATATAATTGAGCACCCTGATGCCCTGAAGCCTCAGAGGTGCCAGAGCTGCATCCATACATTTGGTAAATGTGCGAGGGGAGAGAGCTAGGCCGAACGGAAGAACCCGATATTGGTACGCTTCGCCCCCGAAAGCGAACCTCAGAAACTTCCTGTGAGATGGAAGGATGGATATATGGAAGTATGCGTCCTTCAGATCTATCGTGACAAACCAATCCTCGGATTGAATTTGACTCACGATAATGGGAATAGTGAGCATCTTGAACCTGAATCTCCTCAGAGAGCGGTTCAGGTGCCTGAGATCTATTATTGGACGTAACCCCCCATCCTTCTTGGGAACTATGAAGTAGCGGCTGTAAAACCCGGACTCCCTGTCCGGAGGAGGAATACGCTCTATAGCCTCCTTTACCAGCAGGGAGTTTACTTCCTGTTCCAATACCCGACCCTGCACTGGGTCGACTACAGTCCAGACCACCCCGTTGAATTTGGGTGGGTGGAAACTGAACTGCAGCCTGTAACCATATTGAATGGTGCGCAGGGCCCAGGGAGAAATATTCGACAGATTTTTCCATGCATCGAAATACCTCACCAGAGGAACCAGGCTCTCGAGCCTGGCTTCGGGTATTAATCGGGATTCGTTCTCGGCCCCCTGAAGCGGATCCCCGGCAAGGCTGAACCGAAAATGATTCTCGATGGGCGGACGCGAATGCTGCCTGGCCGCAAGCCTGTGGGGCGGACAGTGCAACCTGCGTTCGCTGGAAACCGATGTGACCCGAAACGTGTTTAGCGGCGGGAGAGCAACATCGATTTCCTGCGGGCTCCGTGAGGGAAACGACCTCGGTCGTTCCACCACGGGTGGGGCCGCCCGCAGAGATCCTAAATGGGCTAGGACCTTTTCGCCGAAGCCTTTTTAGCCTGCAGGACGGCCCTCAGGTCGCCCTGCTTTTGCTGAGGCTTCGCCTGAGAGCGCCGTCTATGCCCCCAGGCTCCTTGAGGGGGGGCTCTAGACGCGACACTCTCCTTTTGAGCCTGTCTATAGGCAGAGGAGCTGGTGGATGGCTGTGGCTGCGGCTGCCCACTAGGGGCAGACTTCTTAGATTTCGAGCGGCGAGGGAGATATTGCTTGAAGGCCGCTGACTGCTTTTTCGTCTCCTGAAACCTGTCGACGACTGTATTAACGGCGTCGCCGAACAGGCCAGAAGACGAAATCGGGGCATCAAGGAGGAAGGCCCTGTCCTTCTCCTTGATACCCGACAGATTAAGCCATAAATGCCTCTCCGAGACCACCATTGCTGCCATAGAGCGGCCGATAGCACGGGCCGTCTCCTTGGTGACTCGGAGAGACAAGTCAGCGACCCTCCTCAACTCCGCGACATCATCGGGAGTTGGGCCCTCGCCTCCATCGATATCTTTAAGAAGGTCGGCCTGGTACGCCTGAAGCAAAGCCATAGTATGAAGGCTCGCACCAGCCCGACCCGCAGCCATATAAGCCCTGCCCACCAACGACGATGTCTCGCGACATGGTTTAGTGGGCAGCACCGGAGCTTTCAGGGATGATGCCGACTCGGGGGATAAATAACTAGCGAGTGGCTGTTCCACCCGCGGCATCACCCCATAACCGTTTTCCCGTGCCCCCATGATATTACTATAATTTGAAATGGGGGGTTGGACACACGGGAAGAGTGAGGTCTGCTCCACGACCTACACAACTCGTTGTGTAAGTCGGGGAAAAACGGCAAGCCCCGGTGATGAGGTTGTTCCCTGTGCTGCAGGAAGCGCTCGTCCAACTTGCTTTTAGCAAGCGCTTCCTGCTTCTCATGTGGCCAACTGATGTTCAAACGGTCCACAGCACGAGAAACAACCTCCACCAACTCCTCATATGCGGGGACATGGGGTGGCGAGTCATCCCCAAAATCCCCGCCCTCGATACTGAGCACGTCTACCTCCTCAGAGGCAGACAGCTCAAGCATCGGGTCCTCAGCTCGCGCAGAAGAAGCCGCCGGGCGGGCTTCCACGCGAGGCTCGAGGACATCAGAGCTGTCAGAGGAATCCCGAGAAGGTGCCTCAGCAGCCTCGGGATCCCCTGACAGATCCATTTGCGAGCCCCATGAAGAGCGTTGCCGCGCCGCCTCAGCGGACGCGGGTCCCGCACCACGGGGCTCGCGAGGCCGGCCATCTTCATCGAAGATAGCCAGCCGGGAACGCAACACACGGATTGGAAGCTTTTCACAATCCTCGCAAGCAGCTCCCTCGAGAGCTGCCCGCGCGTGCTGCATTCCCAAACAATGCGTGCACAGTCGGTGTGTGTCCCCACCCGTAATGAAACGAGGGCAAGGATGCACACACTTCCTGAAACTCGCGCTCGCCATTAAGATCAGAGATCAGCTTTAGAGACAAACAAACAATAAATAAGACTCACAGTCACAGATAGCGCTTGCTGAAGAACAGAAAGCTGACATGTTGTGTGTGCCGGCGTCCCTTTATAGTTCCGCCTGTGTGTCGTCACACATTACGTCATTACGTTGTTCCAATCGGAGATCGGCTTAGTTTCATTCATACTTCAGAGGCGCTACGCTGAGGGGCGTTCCCCAAAGTGTCATTCGACGCAGTTCGAGTTCCCTCGAAAGGGAACGCGGATGTTACGTCATTGACAGGCGACAAGTGAACATGGACGAGCCATTATTTCAAATTGGAATTTCTCTGAAATTAACACAACTGCAGGAAATATATCACACTGTGCAAGTGATTTTGGGATATTTTCTTACAGAAATCTTACATATTGCACCTTTAAGTGGCCCAACAAAACAAAGTGAGAGAAAGAAGTTTTCAAATTTGAAAATCAGGAGGAGAGAGAGTTTTACTTCTACTAACAATCTTGTAACATGGAACTACTTCCATATTTATTGTGGAGCCTTCACATAATATCAGTATTTTTTAGCATTAATAAGCATAAAACAAGTGAAATCCTTACTTACTAGTGGATGCACTATATAAGAGTCTAACTTTTGGAAACTAGTAGTTAAATACATTGAAGTGACCTGAAGTGCGTCTTAAAAAGGTGAAAGGGGGATTTAAAAAAGAGATGGGTTACAGTTACAGATATACAAACATATAATTATTATATACATATCATATTTTAACCTATACATTTTATGTTGAAAAAGGTTTGTGTTCACCCCTTTTTTCAATACCCATAAACAGATTCAAATCTGTCTGTAGGATGTGTGTCGTGTGTGTGTTTCTGCAGTGTTCATCACCTCAAGGTTTAGACAATTATATGATTGTTAGTGTCTTGTGATGTGTGAGCATCTGTGTTTATGTGTGGCATACATTGTAAGTGGGAATGCATTAGCAAACAGATTTACAGGAAAGCTTAAATCAATGTCTGACACCTTAGGATAATCGTGATTCAAAAGCACGGAAAATGTGACTAAATACTGAACAGACGAGGGGGTTTTACAATCAAGGTAAGTGGATAAAGACGTCGGCGTAGCTTCCTTCTGACCCACACACACATTCCCTCCACTGAAGACATGCTTAACACGCTGCCAGTGTAATTCATTTTACACAATAAGAGATTATTATCTCAATGTCACATCAGTTGGTTGTGAAATGTGTTGCCTGGCAGCCTCACACATGAGTACTCTATTGTATAAATCAACCAGCTTTGTAAACAAAAAACACCTTCTTTTGCCAACATTTTGTCAAGCTTTTGTTTCTCCAGCACTCAAGCCATTTATTAAAAGTAATCAAGTTTGTTACAGTCAAATGTGTTATCATCATCATATGATACAACATAACTCCATTATGTAGATGTTTCATATCCGTTCATGTACATACCCTGCATATGAATTAATTGTGACAACAAAATTCCAACATTTTGTTTACACATTAAAAAATGCGAGAATCATGTAACAGTCTGGAAGTTCTATCTCTGGGGAATTACAAACAGTTGTTTGGTTAACTTCGCAATACTAATGGGTAAATGGTTTTAGAGACCACTATGAAATTCTGAAATAGGGTCTCTGTGTTCAGATATTTAGGCTTAGAATATTGCAGAATTGTAATACTTAACATTAGATGTTTAGAACCACCTTGTAAATACTATACTAATGTGCAAAATAATATGAGCAAAATGGTGAATCTTGTGGAAACTGTCGAGAAATAATCATATTTCATCATTACTCCAGTCTTCAGTGTCTCATGATCCTTCAGAAATATATATGCTGATTTGCTGCTCAAGAAACATTCGACATTATTATCAATGTTGAAAACAGTTGTGTACAATTTTATTTTTCAGGATTCTTTGATGAATAGAAAGTTCAAAAGTACAGCATTAATCTGAAATTGAAACCTTGTGACAGTATTATAAATGTCTTTACTGTCACTTTTGATCAATTTAATGCATCCTTGCTAAATAAAAGTATCAATCCCCCCTCCCCCTAAAAAAAAACTTACTGACCACAAACTTTTGAACATTAGTGTATGATGTTACAATATACAGTCCCAGACCAATGCACATACAAAACACATATACACAGAGCACACTTTTTTGATGCTTCTTCATAAAGATTTAATCTGGGGCACAGAAAGAGGGAACTCGGCCACCGGCGACTTGTACCAAGGACAGTGAGAGATCGAGCCGACACGAACATAGTGCACAGATTTGTCTAAGCTTACTCGGCAAACACGGGAGGCCGTTTATGACACATTCCTGAAGGTATGACAACATGATCAAAGTTAAATACAAAAGAATCAAAGAGACAGAATTTCTCCATTCTCGATGAAACCCCTAACTGAACCACAAGGAGTCTGTGGGAAAGCTTACATGATTGATACACGAGTTTCCCACATGTCAGCCATCAAGAGCATATTAAAACCCGCACTGCACTTTAAAAGACAGAGACTATCCCTCGTTTTGAGATCAAAGTATATTAGTTTGAAATGTAGACAATTTTCAAGATAAATTGCATCAGTTAATGTTCAAATGTAGTACATTCACTTGGCCAGTCCAGAACCAGACCACGTGGCATCATTTACTTTCTCAAATACTTCAAAGAGCAAAACTATGCATGAGACGGTCCCTTTTATTATATCTCTAGAAATGTGAAGGTCCACCAGAGAGCTTGCTTTGCTTAAATGTAATAAACTGCCCGGATGAATGAGCAGCACACCTTAAAGTGCCTTTGCGAGACTGCAGAGCCATGATGAGAAGTGATGTCGGAAAGAAGAGCACTATATAATGTGAATGATCTCCACAGTGTTCTGCAGTTGAGCATGTTCCCGCTGCTTGACGAAAACGGAGACGGAAGCAACAGGGGTCGTCCAGCATAGACGCGACTTCAGGCCAGGGAGGCTCTTCCTGCTCGCGCTGCCAACAGCTCTCAAACCTCCCCTTAGCTTATTAATAAAGACACTTGGCAACCAGCATCCGAGCCAGAGCATCTGGCCGCTGTGAACGCGGAGACCCGACGTCAGAATATATCACTCTTATATGCTAAATGACCTTGGGCTGCCCACATACGTACAGTTGTATCTAATGCATCGCTCTCCGAGGCATCTTAGAGAGGGAAAACAAACTGCAAATCAATTCAGAAATTCGCCACAAGGTTTCCAGGTCGCCATTATAAACCAATGTCACCTTCAGAAGGAATACAGATAGCTATTGCTGTGCTATCCATACTCAGAGAGCGTTTGCTTGCGTTGCAGTTTACATAATTGTTTTCCTGATGGGACCAAACGCAGGCACCGTCTAACCAGACCCACAAATAAATGGGCTATATTGCCTATTGAGAAGCATGGGACAGTAATGGGCATCAGTTTGTGGCCATTGATCCCTCTCCACTCCTCCACCTCAGCATCCTGAGAGGATATCAGGTCTCTCTCTTACCTCCACAGAGCTAAGGTTACAGCGACTAGATTCTCATTCCAGGAGGAACATAAGCCTGTTTATCCGTTTGTTTGTTTTGGTGGAAATCTCTTGCCTGTTCATGAGGGTAAAGGGCGCCTCTTCTCTAAAACCTTCCCAGACCCTAGCAGTTCTCTTGGCTGAGTTTCAGAGGGAGATTCAGAGAAAGCTTTGCTTTGGGTATCTGCGAGTGTACGAATATAAAGCTCCAGCAATATAGGAGGATTTGCAGCCTGTTTTTCTTGTAGAAGTAGAACTGTAGACGTCTGGGTGACTCAAAGCACGCTTTCCAATTTAAAATATGCCAAAAATGTGTTGCTTACCATTCTAAAATGTTCTATACACTTCTATACAATGTTTTATTTTCCCTCTTTACAGCTTTGTCATTCAGAGGCAACATTCTATTTGGATAATTAATTGCAATACCAACTTAAATGGGTTTAAAAGTTAATTTAATATTATATATATGTTAATAAAATATTTTATAGCATATTTAAAAAAGAACAAGTACATAAAAAGGACATATGCATAAATTATTATTGGTTAATTTATTATAATTTAATTAATTAATTTCTTGAGCTAAAATTAAAACAAACTTGACTCCCGAACATGCTGATAATACTGAATTTGAGACGTTTCGCAGTTCGTGGTGCTGTAATTCTGCATGCAACCCATTGTGACTGCAACATTGTCGAGTTCCTCCCCACTGCTGCTTTTCACGAATGTTATGAAGCTAATTTAAAATCTGCCTTGAACAGCAGAGCTTCAATTACGGCATCTGCGTGATTGACAGGGTGAGCGTCCTTCCCGTTCTCAGAGAGGGACCCCTGTGGGAGCCGGGACTTATATGAAGACGAGACTCTCGCCTGATAGGCTGTCTCTTCATCAGAAAAGGCTACAGAGAGAAGTGTGTCTCATTTAAATGAGTACGCTGTGCATAGCTGAGGAGAACACAATTGAGACCAGCTCAGATATGTCCTTCACAGAAGCTGATTTAGATTTGTAGTTTATTATATATACACTCAAGATTAAAGTTGTTTGTTGTTCTGTTCACTGTTTATACCGTTCAAAAGTTTTTAGTGTTGTTATTGTTGATTTTTAATAACTTCAAAGCAACAAAATGTATAAAAAGTGACAGAATTCTTTTGTAACATTATACATGCCTTTACTATTTCAAATAAATGCTATTTTGAGTTTACTATATATCAAATAATTCTGAATCATGTTTTCCACGAAAATATTAAGCAGCAATGTTCAACATTGATAATAAGTATTTCTTGAACAGCAAATCAGCATATTAGAATGATTTCTGAAGGATCATGTGACATTGAAGACTGGAGTGATGATGCTGAAAATTCAGCTTTGCATCTCAGGATTTAAAATATATTCAAACAGAAAACAGTTCTTTTGAATTGTAATAATATTTCACAAAATTGCTATTTTTACTCTATTTTTTATTTAAAATGCAGCATTGGTGGGCATTAGAGACTTCTTTCAAAGACATTAAAGGGGTTATGACATGTGAAATCAAATATGCCTTGATCTTTTAATCAAATCTGCTCCGTCTTTACACCATTAACTCTTCCCACGCCAGTGATTTTGAAAAAAAAGTTGCCGGTTAGCGCCAGCATTTTTGATCATGTTAACAAAACTCTCATGGCCCCCAGTATATTTTGTTGTATAAATATCTGAATATACGCTTCACGCATTCCTTTTTTATCAACACTTAAATGTGGGTAAGTTTCTTAAAAAAGCAACATTTTGAGCAAAAAGCTGAGAAAAATGCGTTTTTGTCAAAGACTTTGTCCAGATCGGATTCAGAACGATGATCAAAACACAGATGGAGTAGATCGAGTCCATCAACACCCCCAAACCTTCACAGTCCTGTACCTCGTCCTGGGTCGACATTTCATTCAGTAACGAAAGCCGTTTTGATTTATTTGCTGTTTAATGTTGATGATCGCGATATTTTACATTTGCTTATTCCATTGTTTATTTCTGCTGCTTCTCCACATGTCTTTTGATCAGGAGATTTTGTATTCTTTCAGAAGATGCCTAATAGCACCCCCTACCATCAATGGCAGGGAAAGAGTTAAAACATACAAGTTTTGAGCATAAAACGTCCTATATTATAAACAAAGCATTTATTTAACTAAGCTTCAAAAACGGCCCGTTTTGAAATTGTGGGATCTGTAATGTCACACAGGCAAATACATTTGCATAAGACTGCCTCCAGAGCCAGAATTAGACGAATAGTTTAACATCATTGCACCATAGGCCCAGCGCAATAGCAAGGAGACATTGATATGGTTTCCTATGGCAATGACGTTAGCCAATTATAACAGTGGCCATTTACGGACAAGCTTTAAAGGAGCCGCCCCTTAAAAACGGATCATTTCAGACAGTGTATTTTCTGCATACATTTTTTTTGCATTATAAGTAAACTATATATATATATATATATATATAAATCCATGTCATTATCCCAATAAAAATCTTACTGACCCCAAAAATGTAAAGATAAAGGTAAAGAATAAACTGCTTTGTTTTATAAATCAACAAGAACAGCTTCATTACTTGAGTAAAAGTAGAGACCCCTTGCTAAATTTTACTCAAGTACAAGTAAAAGTACTACAGTCAGATGTCTACTTAAGTAAAAGTACTGAAGTACTTGTTTTTAAAAGTACTTGAGTTTCAAGAGTACATTTTCTAAGTATTGCATTACTACTGCTACAGTGCTTACATTTATGTATAGAAACGTCCTACATGGAGTTATGAAAAATGTTAATGTTAATACTTTGGAGAATGTAAAAGGAATTGAAAGTAAAATCAAGTCATTTTCATTTTTTTACCATGTTGCTTTATTTAACATTTAAGAAATTTTCAGAAAATTTCAGAAAATTCAGAAAATTCAAATAGTGTGGCGAGGTGGGGCCACTGGTTGGCACATTCCCGGGATGGACCTGCTGCGTCTTCATCCATTGTTTCGTTCATGGTTTCGTCTCTTATCTAAATCTGACCATGGAGTTGACTTTGGCGGAAAGCTCAAAGTGATTGCTGATAGGCTGTCTCAATCAGTGGCGCCTGCACAATCCAATCACGTTTGAGAGGGAAACAACAAATTGAGGGTTTCCGAGATTTTTCTTTTTTCCTTTTTTAGAAGTAGTAACGGGTACTCACGGTTATGGATGGAAATGTAGTGAAGTAAAGAGTACAATATTTGCCTCTCAAATTGAGTAAAGTCATGAGTACTCCCCAAAAATTATACTCGAGTAAAGTACAGATCCCTCAAAATTGTACTCAAGTACTGTACTCGAGTAAATGTACTCCGTTACTGTCCGGCTCTGAAATCAACACATCAGAGATTTGAGCAGGGAAAATATGAATTCGAATGATGTGCATTAAGACTCAAGGCCAATACTAATCATTCATCTGTTTCAGACATGCAAATGTTGCACAGCCACCAAAGCAACAACACACATCACCACTGCAACAACGCCAATGTTGTGTACTTTATAAGGGAAGAAGAGCCAAACAATGCATATTACCAAGATTGTAAAGATAGTTTGTGTTTGTTTGGAACTGATCACAAATGAAGAAAGACAATACAGTAAAATTAAAAATATAAAACAATCCTGTTTAAGCTGGCTTGCTGGTCTTAACTCTTTTAAACTTGTCACAGACTGGCCAAGTACGGCTGGAAAAGTGTCATTTATCCGTCTAAAACAATCAGCTTTAGCAGGTTAAAGCAGCTTTTTTCTTTTCTTTTCTTTTTTTCCTAGTAGCAATATCTTCCCTAAACTGGTATGAAGAAATATTTACCTTATTTACAAGGGAAAATTTAATATTTACAGAGTCCTTTGTTCTTAACAAAGCTGCTCAAGCAAAAATAATTCCAAATGTAATATAAAGTCAATCCATCAAGAAGTGTTCCAGTGACTGATTGTGAAAGAATCCTCAATCATTCAGTTCATCCAAAATTTATATTTGACATAATTTACTAACCTTCATGTTGTTCTAAATCAGAATTATATTCTTCCGCCAATGAAAAACAAAAGGAGATGTTGTTTTCCAAGGGAAGTGACTTGTGATTTTACATAGTACAACTCATGCAATACATTTTACTTTTTTCCCAAGGTCATCCACTAGCTTTGTGTAAGTAACCGGGCAAAATTGAAGCCGTTAATTCATTGATAAACTTCCCCTGTTCCTGTAAGGTATCAACAGCTAACCTGGTACAGGTTCAGTATCAGGAAAGCGAGTACATCACAGGTGATCATAACCTCATGATGTCAACACAGTAATGGTAGCAATGCGAGATGTATGAAAGAACAAGCATGAAGTGTCTACTGTTCTTGGGTTATACTTAAAGACACCATGACTCAGGTCTCTGGAGTGCAGCAGCAATATGTTTTAAATGAGGTGTTTGTGTTAAAGAGACCCATGCCGTGTTAATTTAATGGTCTTGAAACCACACTCCAATATAGAGAAGCATTATTATAGTCTTAAATCAGTGGGCAGGAGTCGAGCTGCATGGGAATTCCATTAATCATGTTCTGGAGGTTCCTGTTAACTCAGACACACACACATTTACATACGGATTACATACGGAGTTATTCTATTGAATCTGCAGTTTATTGGATTTTTTACACATAAAGAAACTAAACTTTATAGAAGCAAGAGCAACAGATCTGTGATCACACCACAGACAGATTGAAATCTATTGTGAAGAAAAATTACAATTTAAAATAATGGTTTTCTATTTTAATACTCTGATTAATTCCTGTGATGCAAAGCTGAATTTTCATCATCATTACTTCAGTCTTTCAGTGTCACGTGATCCTTCAGAAATATGATTTGATACCCAGTTATTACCAATGCTGGAAACAGTTGTGCTGCTCAATTTTTTTTTTCGGAGATTCATCCTTGCTGAATAAAATTATTTATTTGTTTCAAAAAAGAAAGAAAAAAAGTCTGAAAATGAAACTAATGGCTGATGAAAATTCAGCTTTGCATCAGAGATATAAATTATATTTTAAAGTATATTACAGAAAACCATTATTTTGATTGGTGCTGTATATAAACACACATTCACATATATAATATATAAATACATAATAAAGCACACATTTTTCTGAAATTAATCGTGATTATTCACATAGAGCTGGTGAGAGGAACCCTGCTAGTATGATCATACCGTAACGCTAACCAAAGGATACCAGGAAAGGAAAAAACAAATGCAGTGCTTATTGCATTACATATTTTTAACCTCGTTAAACTGAAAATATTTAAATCGCAGAAATGTATTTTTGATACATATACAGCCCTAATATAAACTACAGAGTAGATTTTAGTCAGATTTGTAAAAAAATGGTACTGCCTGTTTGAACAAAGCCGAGGGTCTGAAGATGAGACTGGATGACACTTCATTTATTAAAAAAAATATATTGATTAAGGTTAATTCTGTAAATCTAACATGCTGCATGATGCTGATGGTTCTCTGTGCTCAACCCTCCAGATTCATAATGGAGTCATTAATATTAGGATTAATGATCTCTCAGGTCATCGGCTCATTGTTATTGCTCACTTCACTTCAGAAGCCTATGCGGAGGGATTATACTGAGGTCTGGAGTGTGTGTTTGTTTGAACACGCAACATGCTAGTAGTAGAAAGAGACCTGAAGCTTTGCCTTACCTGAATACAGGTCTTATCCGTGCAAAACCAAAACACTCTCACCACAGATCAGAACACCAGTCATATGAATATGAATATGCAACATGTATTTTTGTTTCACCCATTTGACTTCTGTTTGCCAACCTGGTACCTGACTTCAACAATATGTCCTATGGGGGTTCCCTTTCGAGGGAACTCAACACTGCGTCGAGAATCGACTCTTTGGGGACGCTCCCTAAGCGTGCGCCTCTGAAGTATGAATAAAACTAATCCAATCCTGATTGGTGTTGCGTCGTGACGTAACATGTGACGGCATACCCGGAAGTATAAAAGTGACGCTGTCACAACACACACTAGCTTTCGCTCTTCAGCAAGCGCTCTGTCTTTCTTATTTGGTGTTGTTTGTCCTTATATCTTTATTATGGCCAGCGAACAATTAAAAAAATGTGTGCATCCTTGCCCTCGTTATATTACGGGTGGGGACACACATTCTTTATGTGTGAATTGTTTGGGAGCGCAGCATGCACGGGCAGCTCTCGAGGGAGCTTCTTGTGCTGATTGTGAAGCACTTCCCATTAGAGTGCTGCGCTCCCGGCTGGCACGGTCAGGCTCGCGTTCCCCGCGGTTCTGGTCCCGCGTCTGTTGAGGCAGCGCGGCGATTGAGATCGTGGGGCTCGCAGCGGGATCTTTTAGATGAGAATGAGGCTGCTGAGGCACCTTCTCATTCTTCATCTGAAGATCCCGTAGCCCCTGAGAGTGGTCCAGGAGCCCGCATCGCGGCTTCTCCTGCCCACGATCAGATCCCAATGCTTGAGCTCTCTGCTTCTGAGGAAGTGGATGTGCTCAGCATTTATGCGGATGACCATGATCTTGGCGCGCCAGTTCACGGCCAAGGTTTTGAGGAGCTGATAGAGGTTGTGACTCGTGCGGTGGCCAGACTTAACATCAGCTGGCCACATGATAAGCAGGGAACGCAAGCAGAAAGTATGCTTGATGAGCGTTTCCTGCAGCACAGAGCACAACCTCAGTGCCGGGGTTTGCCGTTTTTCCCCGATCTCCACTGTGAGATCTCGAGATCGTGGGATAAACCGCACTCGTCCCGTGTCTCCAGTCCCAGTGTTTACAGCAATGTTGTGGGTGTACGGGACAAGGGTTATGGGAAGATGCCAAAGGTAGAAAAGGCTTTAGCAGGTTATCTTTCCCCTGAATCGGCATCTTCCCTGGAAACCCCGGCGCTGCCTAGTAAGCCCTGCAGAGATACATCTGCTTTAATAGGCAGGGCTTACATGGCGGCAGGTCGAGCTGGTTCATGTCTGCACTCTATGGCTATCTTGCAGGCATACCAGGCCGATCTCCTGAAAGATTTGGATGAGGGGGAGGGGCTAACTCCTGAAGATATTGTAGAGTTAAGGAAAGCCACAGATTTGTCTCTCCGGGCCACAAAAGAGACGGCCCGTGCCATTGGCCGCTCTATGGCAGCTATGGTAGCTACGGAGAGACATCTGTGGCTGAGCCTATCTGGTATCAAAGATGGAGATAGATCTTTTCTGCTGGATGCACCGCTCTCGCCTTCTGGCCTGTTTAGTGACGCTGTTACATCGGTCGTCGACAGGGTTCAGGAGGCGAAGAAGCAATCTGTGGTGTTCCAGCAGTACCTCCCCCGTAAGGCGAAATCCAAATTGAGTAGGGTGGGGCCGAGTGATCAGCCCCAGCCATCAGCCAGCTCCTCACACCGAGCTGAGCAGAGAGAGAGTGTTTCCTCTAGAGCCCCTCCTCCTGGAGCTTGGCAACAGAGGAAGCGCTCTCAGAAATCGAAGTTCTCCAGCCAGAGAGGCGACCTGAGGGAAGTCTTTCAGGCTAGGAGGGCTTCGGAAAGAGGTCCTGACCGAAGTGGTAGGACCTCTGAGGGCTGTCCCCTCCACTGCAGGGCAACCGAGGTTGTTTTCGCAGCGGAGCCCTCTGGGAAACGATGTAGATTGCCCGCCGTCAACGACGCTTCGGGCCGCATCTCTTTCCAGCGGAAATATTCTAATAAAGAAAAAGCATCAGTTATGGTTAAAAGAACCGTATCGACTACAGCCTGCCGGTATTCCGCTTCAGGGAGTCGAGAAAGATGCTCGAAAAACACCAGAGGCCAGTCTCGAGAGGCTGGTACCCCTAGTAGATTTTGTAGAGGCATGGTATCATCTTCCCAACATATCTGTGTGGGTCCTGCATATAATAGAGCTGCAGTTTGCGCACCGCCCCCCCCAAGTTTTAAATTGGGGTGGTGCAAACTACAGTGGTTCCAGACCAGGCTCAGGTGATGGAACAAGAAGTACAGACTCTGCTACTAAAGGAAGCCATGGAACGTGTTCATCTTTTAGACAGGGGGTCCGGGTTTTACAGCCGGTACTTTATAGTTCCAAAGAAGGATGGGGGGTTAAGGCCAATTCTAGATCTCAGGGTTTTGAACCGATCTCTAAGGAGGTTCAGGTTCAAAATGTTAACCATTCCTGCAGTCGTGAGTCAGATCAGATCCGAGGACTGGTTTGTCACGATAGATCTAAAGCACGCCTATTTTCTCATCTCCATCCTTCCATGTCACAGGAGATACCTGAGGTTTGCTTTCGGGGACGAAGCACATTCCCCAAATGTATGGATGTAGCCCTTGCTCCACTGAGACTTCAAGGCATTCGTAAATTGAATTATCTCGACGACTGGCTCATTCTGGCCCAGTCTCGAGAAATGGCAGTTCGGCATCGAGATGTCGTCCTTGGCCACATTCAGAAATTGGGGTTGAGACTCAAGAGTGTGCTAGAACCATCCCAGTGCACAATATTTTTTGGAATCGTGTGGAGCTCGATTACGATGCAGGCACTAATGTCTCCCGCACGTATCGAGTCAATTCTGGCGATGGTATCTGGGTTAAGGCTGGGCCAGGCCATCACTGTAAAGCAATTTCAAAGAATGCTGGGCCTCATGGCAGCGGCATCCAACATCATTCCTTTGGGCCTTTTGCACATGAGGCCCATTCAGTGGTGGTTAAAAACCAAGGGGTTTTCTCCCAAGGGGAATCCGTTTCGTATAATCAGAGTAACGCGCAGATGCCTTCGTTCTCTGCAAATATGGAAGAAACCTTGGTTCCTATCCCAAGGGCCAGTACTGGGAGTGTCTTGTCGCCCGAAGTCCGTTTTGACAGACGCCTCCCTCACTGGCTAGGGCGCGGTCATGGACGGCCGCTTTGCCAGGGGTCTGTGGCAGGACCATCATCGTTCTTGGCATATAAGCTGCCTAGAGATGATGGCTGTGTTCAGGGCTTTGAGGAGCTTCCTCCCAGACAGCAAGGGTTAACATGTCTTAGTACGATCAGACAATACGTCGGTGGTAGCCTATCTGAACCGACAAGGGGGACTCAGATCGCGCCCTCTGTGCAGACTGGCGCATCAGATTATTCTTTGGTCCCAGGGGAAAATAATGTCTATCAAGGCAATGTATATTCCGGGGGTTCAGAATCAGGGAGCAGACATCCTGTCGAGGCAGGGGCTGAGGCCCGGGGAATGGAGACTTCATCCAGATGTGGTGAAGTTGATATGGGAGAGGTTTTGGACCAATGGAAGTGGATCTGTTTGCGTCTCGAGAGACGTCCCACTGTCCACTTTGGTTCTCCCTCTCACTTCCAGCCCTACTGGGGTTGGATGCCATGGTACAGGCCTGGCCGAGGCTTCGCCTGTACGCTTTTCCCCCGATCGCTCTGCTCCTGGGAGTCCTGGAGAGGGTCCGTCAGGAGGGCATCAGTCTTCTTCTGGTTGCCCCAATGTGGCCGACCCGAGTGTGGTTTCCAAACATAATATCACTCCTGATAGCTCCGCCATGGCAGATTCCTATGAGGAGGGATCTGTTGTCTCAGGCGGGGGGCACAATTTTCCACCCTCAGCCAGAGCTGTGGAAATTGTGGGTCTGGCCTCTGAGGGGGTTCAGTACCTGAATGCTGGTCTATCAGCTGGAGTGGTTGAAACTATACTTAGCTCCAGAGCTCCGTCTACTAGGAGATTATATGGCCTCAAGTGGAATGTTTTTGCCACTTGGTGTAGAGAACATGAGTTAGATCCAGTAAACTGCCCGGTGGCTTCAGTTCTGGAATTTCTTCAAGATCGTTTCTCTGCGGGTCTCTCCCATTCCACGCTTAAGGTGTAAGCTTTCCACGCTCCGTTAGGTGATGGGCCTCTGGGGAGGCACCAGTTGGTCATTCGGTTTCTCTGCGGTACTTGGAGGATGAGGCCGGCAACCAGGTCTAGGGTTCCTGCCTGGGACCTGGCTATAGTTCTGGAAGGGTTATCCCTGGCCCCTTTCTAACCTCTAGAGTCGGCTTCGCCTAAGGATTTAACGCTGAAAATGGTTTTTCTCTTGGCCATTACCTCACTTAAGAGGGTGGGAGATCTCCAAGCCCTGGCAGTGACACCAGCTTGCTTGGAGTTTGCCCCTGGCAGAGTAAAGGCCTTTTTGCACCCGAGTCCGGGCTACGTGCCTAAGGTTCCTTCGAACACGGCTCGGTCTTTAGTCCTTCAGGCATTCCATCCTCCACCTCATGTGTCGGCAGAAGAAGAGAAGCTTCATTTGCTCTGCCCCGTCAGAGCTTTGAGCGTGTACCTTGAGAGGTCCTCTTCTTGGAGAAGGTCGGACCAGTTATTAGTATGTTTTGGGTCACCTAAGAAGGGGCTCCCGGCATCCAAGCAGACTATTAGTAATTGGATAGTCCAGGCTATTACTGAGGCTTACAAGGTGCGCGGTTTGCCTTCACCTTTAGCCGTCAGGGCCCATTCAACTAGTTCTACAGTCTCCACCTTCCTAGTACGCCTGGCGCACACGTGCTCAGTCCTTGCTGAGTGCCTAGACAGTTTCACTCCGGGACAGGCCTATTCGGTGCGTGGCCTAGTGGGCACTCGTTCCCCAAAGAGTCGATTCTCGACGCAGTGTTGAGTTCCCTCGAAAGGGAACGTCTCGGGTTATGACTATAACCCTTGTTCCCTGAGAAGGGAACGAGACACTGCGTCGTTCTGCCACGCCCCTTGAGGCTTTTGAGCGTCTTGCTTCATCGCGAGGCTAGTGTGTGTTGTGACAGCGTCACTTTTATACTTCCGGGTATGCCGTCACATGTTACGTCACGACGCAACACCAATCAGGATTGGATTAGTTTAATTCATACTTCAGAGGCGCACGCTTAGGGAGCGTCCCCAAAGAGTCGATTCTCGACGCAGTGTCTCATTCCCTTCTCAGGGAACAAGGGTTATAGTCATAACCCGAGACGTTTTCAAAGTGGGGGCCACAACAAGTTGGAATAAAAAAAAAATAACAATAAAAGAAAAATAATATTATTGTTAGTATTGTTATGAAATAGCATTATAATAATTTGTCGCATAGCATATCTGAACATTATACTTGTAATGCTAATCTTTTAGAGATGCACCGATTGATTGGCTGACCGGAATTGATCGATTTTCATGTGATCGGCGACCGGCCAGTGCACACGGAACGCACATGTAGGAAACCTCGTGAATTACCGCCGTTTCAGATCGCAAGCGCGAGTGGCGCGTATTTCCCCGGCATGTTAATCAATGAGTGCATTCACACCGCGAGCAGCCGCGCGTGCACAGCAGTGAAGCGGGTTTCGGCGCCGACGCTCAATTAAAGGGAAAGCATATATATATATATATATATGACAAAATAAATATGATTTCACACAAAAAGTGCCTAAAATGCACATAATTTGCATGTCTAGCGTGTTTTAACAAGAACTGGAGTAGGCTATGTGAGAAAAGAAAATGAAGACTCAAAAATATTTATAGAAAATGTTGTTCACCTAGAGGTTTTATTTCTTCATTTCTACATTTGCCGTTGTATTGTCGATGGGTTTAATAACACATCCTGCAAAAGGGGGGCCTTGGCCAGAACCTAGTGGTATTTGGGGGCCTTGTCATGGAAAAGTTTGGGAACCCCTGTCCTATAAAACAATAATAATAAAAGTTCAAAATAAAGCTAGAGTATAATTGTGTAGAAAAGCAAAATGAAATGATCAAGACTAAATTTGTATACACAGCAATATGATAAAAGACACTATTGTTTAATAAATAATTAAATAATGAAATTGTCAAATTAAAACAAAAATCTGCAAATTAATTGCTAGCCTAACTTTAAAATTGATAACACATGGCATGTTCTTTGTGGTAAATATGGGAAGAAAAAAAAGTGTATAGCCACCAGAATCATGTTTCCCTTCCGTTGTCACTCCGAGTTACTTCGGATGACGACGAATGGGGTTTCGCTTAGAACACCTATCGACTTCGAGTATACAAAAACGAGCCAATGGCAAAGAAATGCCATGGGTCTGCGGAATGTGCATGACGTAACTCCGCCCCACCTCGTGGGTATAAAAGGAGGACGCCGGCAACATGCAGTTATGTTTTTCGCTTCGGAGCCAAGAGTATCTCTTCACTCCACAGCAATTTATGACTTTGCTCTACGAGACGAGCCATTCTCTCCGGTGTTGGTGTGACGGCGATCTGCAGCGAGTTCACATTGCCTGCTGATCTGTGCAGTGATCTGCCAGTGAGTGTGTTCTCCCCACTCGCTTCAACATCGCAGAGTTTTTTTCTCCTCTCACAAAAGAGCTTGCACGCGGCACTTTTTTTAAAGACGGCTCGCCCGTGCATTAAAAAAAAAAAAAATTAGTTGCGGCAGATTGGTATCGGACTCTGATGGGCACGAGCGCTGTCTAGTGTGTTAGGGCTTTGATTATGCTTGTACAGCGCTCGTGGGTGATTCATGTTCTCTCTGGGAACATGATCATCGCGTCATTTAGGTCGAGACTCGGTGAACTCGCAAGAGTGAGAGTCCCCTCATCCACCCCCCGATTTTCGGCTGGTGGCCAGGGTGACCTGAGGGTGATGGTCTGGAACAAGGCGCCGACTCTGTGTCCGTGACCCCACCCCCCTCTTCAATGACGGTGCCCGCTAGCGATCAGGTGATTCCACGAGTCTATCTTCGGGTGGCCCATCCCGGCGCAATCCTAAGCACCCGTTCGAAGCCTGTAGTTCTTTTCGTCTACACTAATCTGTGGCGAAATCCTATAGTGCCACAGGACAGGCAGCCGCCTCACTGCATCCCATGACCGTTCTGTGGTCTACCTGGCCCAGATGCTCATGGTTATTCATGAGGGCGGGACTGACTCGAAGCTCTTTAATGAGCTACCAAAAAGCGCGCCGCCGCTGACCTTGCTCTCCGAGCGACGAAGGTGGCCGTGCGCTCTCCAAGTCAGGTGATGTTTACCACTCTGGGGCTGACCGGTCTGGTGTGCAGTATGTCGGCGGACTCGTCTGCTCGACACCCCCGCATCCCAGGTCGGCCTCTTCGGCGGTGCGGTTGAGTACTTCTGCCCAACAGTTCTCAACCGCCCGGGAGCAGATTGAAGTTATTCTGCCGACGGCCCCGCCGTCCGCTCAGGTCCCTCAGTCTGCCAACCGCCGAAGGCGCCCTCCCACGGTTCCAACCCCGCCCGTTCACCCGGGCTGGCTTTGGAAGACCGTGGGGGGATGACTCAGCCCTCTCCAGCCCCGCCCCCCGCTAAACGCCGGGTTAAGCGGCGCTTTTGAGATGGGCTGCTCAGAGATGGGACTCAGTTCTTTCCAGGAGTTGGTAGCAGGGCCACTCCTTTCCCCGGTGGAGGGCTGGGGAAGAATCCTTGTTCAGAAAGAACTGACTCTCTCGTCTCTGAGCATACAGAGTTCCGGACGACACGCTGCGCCGCCTCCGAGCCGTGCACCCCTCGTCCCCCTCTGTCTCAGAGCCGGAAGACAGTGTTTGCCGTCCCTAGGACCGTACTGCTCTCATCCCCCTCTGTCGCCAGACCCCTGGCAAAGCAGACCCCGAGGAACGCTGGTCCTTCCCTGGCCTCCTCTGTCAGGGTGCGGTTATGACCCTGCCCCCACTCTGGGCCGCTATACCGTCCACCTCTGGGCCGGTCATTCCGCTTCGCTGCACCACCGAGGGGACGTCGATGGTTCGTTGACTCCGCTGGCACAGTTCTTGGGAGCCTGCCTAGAGCTTCCCTGTCTGTTTCGCTGGGTCGCGCGAACCATCGGCTCGGCTATGCGATTCAGTTCGCACGGTCTCCTCCCAGCTAGAGGGGAGTCCGCTCCACTCTGGTCGGTGGCAATGCCCCTATCATGAGAGCAGAGATTGCCACCCTGCTGGCGAAGGGTGCAATCGAGACTGTCCCTCCAGCCGAGATGAGGTCCGGCTTCTACAGCCCTTACTTCATTGTCCCCAAGAAAACCGGTGGGTTACGACCGATCCTGGACTTGCGCGTGCTGAACCGCTCCCTTCACAGGATGCCGTTCAAGATGCTCACCGCCAAACGCATTTTCGAATGTGTTCGGCCCCAGGATTGGTTTGCAGCGATCGACCTAAAGGACGCCTACTTTCATGTCTCCATTCTTCCTCGACACAGACCGTTCCTCCGGTTTGCTTTCGAGGGGCAGGCATACCAGTACGCGGTCCTCCTTTTCGGGCTAGCCCTGTCTCCTCGCGTCTTCACGAAGGTCATCGAGGCAGCCCTTGTTCCCCTTCGGGTTCACGGGGTTCACATTCCTGAACTATCTCGACGACTGGCTGATCCTAGCTCACTCTCGAGATCAGGTTTGCGAACATAGGGACCTTGTGCTCCGGCACCTAGCTCGTCTGGGCCTTCGGGTCAACTGGGAGAAGAGGAAACTTTGCCCCGTGCAGAGGATCTCTTTTCTCGGTATGGACATCGACTCGGTCGCCATGTCAACGCAGCTTACGAGCGAGCGGGCGCAGTCACTGCTGACTTGTCTGAGACAAATTCAGGGCAAGAGTGCGGTTCCACTGAAATATTTTCAGAAGCTCCTGGGGCATATGGCATCTGCAGCCGCTCGCCCATAGCATTGCTTCATATGAGACCGCTTCAGCTTTGGCTACGCGACCGAGTCCCGAGGTGGGCATGGCAACAAGGCACGCTCCGAGTATCAGTTACTCCGATCTGCCGTCAGACCTTCACCCCGTGGTCGAACCTCAGTTTTCTCAGGGCTTGTGTCCCCCTGGAACGAGTTTTCCGTCATGTTGTTGTCTCAACAGATGCCTCCACCATGGGCTGGGGCGCCATGTGCAATGGACATGCTGCCGCGGGCTCCTGGACAGGACCCCAGCGCCTATGGCATGTCAATTGCCTCGAGTTGCTGGCAGTACGCCTTGCCCTGCACCGCTTCCGGGCGTTGCTCAAGGGTCAATACGTACTAGTCCGATCAGACAATACCGCCACTGGAGCGTACATCAACCATCAAGGTGGTCTACGCTCCCGCCGTATGTCGCAACTCGCTCGCCAACTCCTCTTATGGAGTCAGAAGCATCTGAGGTCCCTTCGAGCCTTTTACATTCCCGGTGCCCTGAACTGTGCAGCCGACGAGCTCTCACGGCTTCAGCTCCTCCCCAGAGAATGGCCACTCCATTCCCAGTCAGTCCAGCTGATTTGGGACCAGTTCGGGGACGCACAGATAGATCTGTTTACCTCCCACGACTCGACCCATTGCCACCAGTAATATTCTCTGACCGAGGGCACGGTCGGCACGGATGGTCTTGCGCACAGCTGGCCGCGGGGCCGCATATATGCGTTTCCCCCAGTGAGCCTTCTATCGCAGGTCTTGCGCAAGGTCAGGGAGGACGAGGAGCAGGTCCTTCTGGTTGCGCCGTACTGGCCCACCCGGACTTGGTTCTCCAAACTGGTGCTCTTCGCGACAGCACCTCCTTGGCCAATTCCTCTGAGGAAGGACCTCCTTTCTCAGGGACGGGGCACCCTATGGCACCCTCGTCCCGATCTTTGGAACCTCCACGTGTGGCTCCTGGACGGGACGAGGCAGGTTTGAGTACCCTACCACCAGCGGTGGTGGCTACCATCACTTCCACTAGAGCGTCGTCCATGAGGCACGCCTACGCGTTGAAGTGGAACCTCTTCGTCAACTGGTGCTCATTTCGCCGAGAAGACCCCCGGAGGTGTTCGGTCAGTCTCGTGCTTTCCTTCCTTCAAGATGGGTTGGAGCGAAGGCTGTCTCCCTCCACCCTCAAAGTTTATGTTGCCGCTATTGCCGCACACCACGACTTAGTGGAAGGTAAATCCTTAGGGAAGCACGACCTGATCGTCAGGTTCCTGAGGGGGGCGAGGAGACTGAATCCTCCTCGCTCTCCTCTCGTTCCCTCTTGGGACCTCGCAGTGGTTCTAACTGCCCTGCAGAGTGCTCCCTCTGAGCCTCTGCAATCAGTGGAGCTTAATTTCCTGTCAATGAAGACAGCGCTCCTTGTTGCATTGGCTTCTCTCAAGAGGGTCGGGGACCTGCACGCATTCTCCGTTGACGAAGCGTGCCTGGAATTCGGGCCGGCTTACTCTCACGTGATCCTGAGACCCCGGCTTGGATATGTGCCCAAGGTTCCTACCACTCCCTTCCGGGACCAGGTGGTGAACCTGCAAGCGCTGCCCTTGGAGGAGGCAGACCCAGCCTTGGCACTGCTCTGTCCAGTACGCGCTCTCCGTGCCTATGTAGACAGGACGCAGTGTTTCAGGACCTCAGACCAGCTCTTTGTCTGTTATGGTGGGAAGCTGAAGGGAAAGGCTCTCTCCAAGCAGAGGTTGTCTCACTGGATAGTGGACACCATTGCTTTGGCATACCAGCAGCAAGGTCGACCGTGTCCCCTTGGTTTGACTGCCCACTCCACCCGGCGTGTGGCATCCTCTTGGGCTCTAGCGCATGGCGCCTCGCTAACAGACATCTGCAGAGCTGCAGGCTGGGCGACACCGAACTCATTCGCCAGATTCTACAATCTCCGAGTGGAGCCAGTGTCCTCTCATGTACTCGCTTCAACTAGCTAGTACTGGACCCGCTCAGGTGTCTTCGCTTGCTCGCCATTCCACTCCACGGACTGGATACGTGCGATATTCTCCTCAGGTGAGCTTCTCCGCAAGCCCTGAGTTCCTCCAGCACCCCTGATGCTAGCGCCAGTGTCTATTGCCTGGGAGTCGGCTAGGAGCCTCCCGTGTGCATGGTCCCTCCCCGGAGCTACCCCCACATGTGTATTTCCACTGTAAGCCTCTCTGAGCATGTGTCTTTCCCTTGGCAAGCCACCTTGCCACCTCTGAGGTTGAAATATTCCACCTGCGGCAGGACACCTCAGTATTCTCCATATGTTTCCTTCGGGTCATATGTGTATTCCCAAATGCCCCCCCCCCCCCCCCTCTGGGTTGGTGTTAATTGCATATATTCTCTAAACTATGGGATATGCTTCCCAGGGTACCTTGGTATACCTGTGTTAAATAGGAGTCCTTCATCCAAAGTCTCTCAAGATTTACGCAGGGCACTGGAAGACAGCTGTGAAGGTGGCGTGATTAGACTGATAACCCCATTCGTCGTCATCCGACGTGACTCGGAGTGACAATGAAAGGGAACGTCTCGGTTACGTATGTAACCCTCATTCCCTGAGTAGGGAACGGAGACGTTAAGTCTTCCTGCCACTTACGCTGTACCGCTGGGATCGCCTGAGCTCAGTCTTGGCTCCTCAGCGAAGAAACATAACTGCATGTTGCCAGCGTCCTCCTTTTATACCCACGAGGTGGGGCGGAGTTACGTCATGCAAATTCCGCAGACCCATGGCATTTCTTTGCCATTGGCTCGTTTTTGTATACTCGAAGTCGATAGGTGTTCTAAGCGAAACCCAATTCGTCGTCATCCGACGTAACGTCTCCGTTCCCTACTCGGGGAACGAGGGTTCCCTTTCGAGGGAACTCAACACTGCGTCGAAATCGACACTTTGGGGACGCTCCCTAAGCGTGCGCCTCTGAAGTATGAATGAAACTAATCCAATCCTGATTGGTGTTGCGTCGTGACGTAACATGTGACGGCATACCCGGAAGTATAAAAGTGACGCTGTCACAACACACACTAGCTTTCGCTCTTCAGCAAGCGCTCTCTGTGAAACTGTCTGTCTTATTTGGTGTTGTTTGTCTGTGAAAAAGCTCTACATATGGCGAGTGAACATTACACTAGCGTGTGTACCCCTGCCCTGTTTATCTCACGGGCGGGGACACGCATCAGTTGTGTGTGTATAGTTATAGGAGCGCAGCACACACAGGCAGCTCTCGAGAGGGCTGCCTGTGAACACTGTGAAGCACTTCCTAATAGAGTGCTGCGCTCCCGCTCGCCCATAGTATTTTCTTATGATGGCCAGGCTCGCGATCCCCGCGATTCGGCTCCCGCGTCCGTTGAGGCGGGGCGGCGGCTTGGATCGCGGGGATCGCAGAAGGATCTCGCAGATGAGAAACGAGACTGCTGAGGCACTTTTTCGTTCATCATCTGCTGATTCTATAACACTCATTCATGACGCAGAAGCCCGCGATGCGGTTTCTTCTGCCCGTGACGAGTGCCTGTTGCTCGAGCTATCTGTTTCTGAGGAAATAGATTATGCTCAGCATCGGGAACGAGCAACATGAGTCACACTCGCCGGCTCATGTTTCTGCTTATGTAGAGCTTGTGGAGGTTGTGATGCATACTGTGGAGTCCAGTCTTAAAATAAATAATTAAATATATATGTGTATATATATATATTAGCTGGCCACAAAATAAGCAGGATGATCCTTGTCAAAGCAAGAAGAGCTAGACGAGAGATTCCTGTAGCACTATTCACAACCTCAGCGCTGGGCTAACTGTGTTTTTCCCCAAATCTAAGAGACATCAGTGGCTAATTTTGTCTGGTAAAGACAAATATTTTCTGCTGAACGCTCTGCTATCACCTTCTGGCCTGTTCCCGACGCTGTAACTTCAATCGTCGACAGGTTTATAAATAAATAAATATATAAAAACTAAATAAATATATATATATAAATATATGTTGTCCCGCCGTTTTGAACGTTTCGGGCTACATCGATTTTCAGCGAACGCACACCGTGGCGTTCACCCCAAGAGCTTGCAACCGGGCACCGACTATGGTCACAAAATTTTTCTAGACTTTCCTGCCGGTCATCTGCTTCAGGAAGTCGAGAATAGTGCTCGAGAAACACCCGAGGCCGGTCTCAAGGGGCTGGTTCCCTCAATAGATTTTGTTGAATGGCAGCACCTTCCAATTATCTATATGGGTCCTGAATATTTTTAAATATGGGTACAGACTGCAGTTCGGTTACCGACCTCCCAAGTTTGTTGGGGTCGTACCGACCGCAGCGGTTCCAGAACAGGCTCGGGTTATGGAACAAGAGGTACAGACTCTGCTGGAGTTAAGGGGCCATAGAGAGTGTTCCCCTGCCAGGCAGGAAGTCCAGGTTTTACAGCCGGTAC
This sequence comes from Meda fulgida, assembly GCA_030578275.1. Taxonomy (NCBI): domain Eukaryota; kingdom Metazoa; phylum Chordata; class Actinopteri; order Cypriniformes; family Leuciscidae; genus Meda; species Meda fulgida. The sequence continues at coordinate 5,303,018 of CM060628.1, forward strand.
TTTTTAGTTCCAAAGGAGGAGGGTGGACTGAGGCCAATTTTAGATCTAAGGCTTTTGACTTGTTCTTTGAGGAGATCCAGGTTCAAAATGCTTACAATTTCCATTATCGGAAACCAAATCAGATCCGAGGACTGGTTTGGCATGGTAGATCTAAAAGCTGGGGCTGTCCACTCAGTTGCAAGGCAACCAATGTTTTTCTAAAAAAGCGGGGCCCGGAAACGATGTGTATTGCCCGCCGTCTATGACGCTTCGGGCCGCATCATTTCCCAGCGAACGCACTCTGCGTCGTTTTTTTTCTCGAAAAAAAAAAAAAAAACGAGCATCAGTTATGGTCACGGAAATCGTATCGACTACAGCCTGCCGGTATTCCGCTTCAGGAAGTCGAGAAAGATGCTCGAAAAACACCAGAGGCCAGTCTCGAGAGGCTGGTACCCCTAGTAGATTTTGTAGAGGCATGGTATCATCTGCCCAACATATCTGCGTGGGTCCTGCATATAATGGAGCTGCAGTTTGCGCACCGCCCCCCCCAGGTTTTAAATTGGGGTGGTGCAAACTACAGTGGTTCCAGAGCAGGCTCAGGTGATGGAACAAGAAGTACAGACTCTGCTACTAAAGGAAGCCATGGAACGTGTTCATCCTTTAGACAGGGGGTCCGGGTTTTACAGCCGGTACTTTATAGTTCCAAAGAAGGATGGGGGGTTAAGGCCAATTCTAGATCTCAGGGTTTTGACCCGATCTCTAAGGAGGTTCAGGTTCAAAATGTTAACCATTCCTGCAGTCGTGAGTCAGATCAGATCCGAGGACTGGTTTGTCACGATAGATCTAAAGCACGCCTATTTTCTCATCTCCATCCTTCCATGTCACAGGAGATACCTGAGGTTTGCTTTCGGGGACGAAGCTTACCAATATTGGGTTCTTCCGTTCGGCCTAGCACTCTCTCCCCGCACATTCACCAAATGTATGGATGTAGCCCTTGCTCCATTGAGACTTCAAGGCATTCATATATGGAATTATCTCGACGACTGGCCCATTCTGGCCCAGTCTCGAGAAATGGCAGTTCGGCATCGAGATGTCGTCCTTGGCCACATTCAGAAATTGGGGTTGAGACTCAAGAGTGTGCTAGAACCATCCCAGTGCACGATATTTTTTGGAATCGTGTGGAGCTCGATTACGATGCAGGCACGAATGTCTCCCGCACGTATCGAGTCAATTCTGGTGATGGTATCTGGGTTAAGGCTGGACCAGGCCATCACTGTGAAGCAATTTCAAAGAATGCTGGGCCTCATGGCAGCGGCATCCAACATCATTCCTTTGGGCCTTCTGCACATGAGGCCCATTCAGTGGTGGTTAAAAACCAAGGGGTTTTCTCCCAAGGGGAATCCGTTTCGTATAATCAGAGTAACGCGCAGATGCCTTCGTTTTCTGAACATATGGAAGAAACCTTGGTTCCTATCCCAAGGGCCAGTACTGGAAGTGTCGTGTCGCCGGAAATCCGTTTCGACAGACTCTTCCCTCACTGGCTAGGGCGCGGTCATGGACGGCCGCTTTGCCAGGGGTCTGTGGCAGGACCATCATCGTTCTTGGCATGTAAACTGCCTAGAGATGATGGCTGTGTTCAGGGCTTTGAGGAGCTTCCTCCCAGACATCAAGGGTTACCATGTCTTAGTACGAACCGACAATACGTCGGTGGTAGCCTATCTGAACCGACAAGGGGGACTCAGATCGCGCCCTCTGTGCAGACTGGTGCATCTGATTATTCTTTGGTCCCAGGGGAAAATAATGTCTATCAAGGCAATGTATATTCCGGGGGTTCAGAATCAGGGAGCAGACATCCTGTCGAGGCAGGGGCTGAGGCCCGGGAAATGGAGACTTCATCCAGATGTGGTGAAGTTGATATGGGAGAGGTTTGGACCAATGGAAGTGGATCTGTTTGCGTCTCGAGAGACGTCCCACTGTCCACTTTGGTTCTCCCTCTCACTTCCAGCCCCTCTGGGGTTGGATGCCATGGTACAGGCCTGGCCGAGGCTTCGCCTGTACGTGTTTTCCCCGATCGCTCTGCTCCCGGGAGTCCTGGAGAGGGTCCGTCAGGAGGGCATCAGTCTTCTTCTGGTTGCCCCAATGTGGCCGACCCGAGTATGGTTTTCAAACATAGTATCACTCCTGATAGCTCCGCCATGGCAGATTCCTCTGAGGAGGGATCTGTTGTCTCAGGCGGGGGGCACAATTCTCCACCCTCAGCCAGAGCTGTGGAAATTGTGGGTCTGGCCTCTGAGGGGGTTCAGTACCTGAATGCTGGTCTATCAGCTGGAGTGGTTGAAACTATACTTAGCTCCAGAGCTCCGTCTACTAGGAGATTATATGGCCTCAAGTGGAATGTTTTTGCCACTTGGTGTAGAGAACATGAGTTAGATCCAGTAAACTGCCCGGTGGCTTCAGTTCTGGAATTTCTTCAAGATCGGTTCTCTGCGGGTCTCTCCCCTTCCACGCTTAAGGTGTACGTGGCAGCCATTGCGGCTTTCCACGCTCCGTTAAGTGATGGGCCCCTGGGGAGGCACCAGTTGGTCATTCGGTTTCTCCGCGGTACTTGGAGGATGAGGCCGGCAACCAGGTCTAGGGTTCCGGCTTGGGACCTGGCTATAGTTCTGGAAGGGTTATCCCTGGCCCCTTTCGAACCTCTAGAGTCGGCTTCGCCTAAGGATTTAACGCAGAAAATGTTTTTTCTCTTTGCCATTACCTCACTTAAGAGGGTGGGAGATCTCCAAGCCCTGGCAGTAACACCAGCTTGCTTGGAGTTTGCCCCTGGCAGAGTAAAGGCCTTTTTGCACCCGAGTCCGGGCTACGTGCCTAAGGTTCCTTCGAACACGGCTCGGTCTTTAGTCCTTCAGGCATTCCATCCTCCACCTCATGTGTCGGCAGAAGAAGAGAAGCTTCATTTGCTCTGCCCCGTCAGAGCTTTGAGCGTGTACCTTGAGAGGTCCTCTTCTTGGAGAAGGTGGGACCAGTTATTAGTATGTTTTGGGTCACCTAAGAAGGGGCTCCCGGCATCCAAGCAGACTATTAGTAATTGGATAGTCCAGGCTATTACTGCGGCTTACAAGGTGCGCGGTTTGCCTTCACCTTTAGCCGTCAGGGCCCATTCAACTAGAAGCATGGCTTCTTCTAGGGCCCTTCTTTCGGGAGTACCTCTACAGGAGATCTGCGAGGCAGCCGGTTGGGCTACTCCGCATACTTTTATCAGGTTCTACAGTCTCCACCTTCCAAGTACGCCTGGCACACACGTGCTCAGTCCTTGCTGAGTGCCTAGACAGTTTCACTCCGGGACAGGCCTATTCGATGCGTGGCCTAGTGGGCACTCGTTCCCCAAAGTGTCGATTTCGACGCAGTGTTGAGTTCCCTCGAAAGGGAACGTCTCGGGTTATGACTATAACCCTTGTTCCCTGAGAAGGGAACGAGACACTGCGTCGTTCTGCCACGCCCCTCGAGGCCTTTGAGCATCTTGCTTCATCGCGAGGCTAGTGTGTGTTGTGACAGCGTCACTTTTATACTTCCGGGTATGCCGTCACATGTTATGTCACGACGCAACACCAATCAGGATTGGATTAGTTTCATTCATACTTCAGAGGCGCACGCTTAGGGAGCGTCCCCAAAGTGTCGATTTCGACGCAGTGTCTCGTTCCCTTCTCAGGGAACAAGGGTTATAGTCATAACCCGAGACGTTACATATGTAACCGAGACGTTCAGCCTGTAAATGAAATTTGCATTATTAATTTAGAAAACAATCAATACAAATAAAAACACAGAAACAAAAGGTGGCTATCGTCTGTAATGGCTGATATTTACAAAACAATTCACAACTTGCATTTTCACAATTTGCGGCTGATTACTATGTACTGGAAAGGCAGTTTTGGCCTTTAATTTAACATCTCAATTGTTCATCAATTAGATCTATTTTGCCTCTTGACTAAAAAGCTTTAATTGCTCCTGGCAGCACACACAGCATTATGCAGGTCTGTGATATATGACTATTAGTTTTTTTTTTTATAATGGTGTGTTCAGACTATTAGCTTATTATAGTTGTCTATTTACAAGACATGATTGAAAGTGCAAACGGATTCTGCAAATTCTGCTCTGATTTTATATTTAGTGTCATATATTACCAATTGAATGCAATGCAAGACATGATTTCTGTTACATAAAAGAATCAAATGATGTCTGAATGTTATTTAGCTAAATGTCACAGTGCACTCAGAACAAGTTCAAACAAAAACAACTAAGTGAATTGCGCTAAGACTCCATCAAACCCTCATGCAAACAAAACTACTCAAACAAATTAACAACAGTCATGTATTTCATTTTGCAAATTGTTTTTTTTTTTCCGCTCGTCTTGCAAACCTCATTATTAAAACAATTGTTTTTGTATGCTAATCACTGTCTCCTCTGGCACTCTATATTTAAATTTGATTAGAGTGATATTCATTAAGACAGGTTAGGAAGATGTCAGGATGGCATCTCTCCCTCCACTGCACCTCCATTATTTTTCATTCTCATTTTACTCTACTTCTTTTATTTCTCTTTCATTAGTTTACTGTCCAGAAATTAACCAGGACTCGGGGGGAGATGCTATATCAAAATGACAAAATGCATTTAGATACATTTAAATGTGTAGGCAAAAATGTGCTCCCATGGTGCATTGCTCTTATTTCATCTGTTATCATTTGATATATTATATAATCTATAAGGCCTCTTTTGGGTTTAGTTGTCTGATTTGTATTCTCAGTCTGAGTGTTATTGAAAAAAAAAACACTAAACAACTATAAAACTTGAAAGAGTGATCATAACAATATCGGCAGACAGTCATGAGCTGCATAATATAACAGAGTGATATTAATAAATAATATCAAAATTATTCTACTGTTTATTGGTTATAAGTCACTAAAACTAGCTAGACTAATTTATCTTTTTTCAGTGAATTGTCTATATAACTCAGGTAATAATCAGCACCTGTCCAAAAAAAAATGTATATACAATTATTATACATTTTATATATAAGTACTCTCGTGTGAGGCACTGGATATAATGAATTTGTTCATTTGGACACATTTTTTTTTTAATCACTGATTCAATAGCAAACATGTCATTTAATTTAATAATTTAACAAAAATATGTAATATTTTGATAAACAAGGTTTGACTAATTTTGTATCATTATTTTGTCAAAAAATGTTACTTGAAATAAAATAAAATACACAAACACTTACACTTATTTTATTTCAGCTAGTTGCCAAGGAAACATTTCACATGTTTTATTCAGTTTAACTTGGGGAAAACAACTACAACTGGAATTAATAAAAAACAGATATATTTGAGAGAGAGAGAGAGAGAGAGAGAGAGAGAGAGAGAGAGAGAGAGAGAGAGAGAGAGAGAGAGAGAGAGAGAGAGAGATTTTAATATATAATTATATCTGATTGCATGTTCTTTGCTCCAGTGCTCTTGAGTTAAGCTGGTTTGTTTCACACTTCTCACTGTCATCACAGTTATCTTTAGTACTGTTATTATGTTGAGACGCTGTCAAAATCACTGTAACTATTCCTCCCTCCATGGTAGCTGTCACGGCTCTTATGCATCCCGGTTATTCTGATATCTCAGGGTGATGTGCAGCATAAAAGACTCATTTTCAGTGCAATCACTGTCACTCTAGTCAGTGTCACTCTGTTGTTATAGTTAACACCCTTATTACGGTTCCTGCAGTTACACGGGGACTTCAGGGACCCTCTAAAGGCATTATGAGCCAAATATATTAGTTACATTTGAAAATGGTTATTTTAACCCTGCATGTGTTCGGTCAAATATTTACCTAGTGCTGGTTAGCCATTGGGTTGTTTTTAACCCATCTATTTTAGGGTCTTTCTGACCCCAAACCTTTGAAAGATAGTGCATGTTGCTTGCAAAGCATGCTTTTGGCCCCCAAAATAGTGTAGTTATGGTAGCTACCAGCAGGGGCTGACTAGACCGTGCTAACCAGCCAAACCTTGATCCCTTAGGAGTAACATGGTATCACAAGTCTGGCTCAAAGGTATTCTTCAGTTCAGGTTGTTCCAAACTGCAAATGAATCAGTGACCCCTACAATGGCAGCTCTTTCCCCAGTAGACTCTACTATTTCCGGCCTGGCTCTGTTTCCCCGATCAGGAAATGACCACCTGGTTTCAGGGGTTTTATATTTGGCCGTTGTGTGACATTTATCCTGTGTTACTGTGGTGGAAGTGCAGGAGTCTCCACAGATGACGTCTCTGGATGATCAGCGTTCTTCTCTCACTGCTCTCTCTGGCTATGGTCTAACTAACGGAAATGGAAGCCCAAAAGTGTCTGATCGGAAACACTACATAGGCCTCAACTCCAAGAATCGTTCAAGCAGCAAAGAAGACAATACTGTGGCGAGCAGGACGAGTCCGAGGGCCGTGGGAGAATGCGGCGTGATTGAGAATGAACGACATCTGCGTGACGCACCGTTCTCGTATCTCTCATGAAAGTAGGAGCGCGGCAGTGAAGAGCGAGAGAGGACCAGGCCTGGACTTATGTTGCGTTTTTTTTTATTATATGTGACAGCAGTCGTCCGTGAGGGGCTGCTGTCTTTACTTTTGTTTTGTTGTTTGGTTATTTTACTAACCGTCGCCGATTCCCGCCTCCTTCTTCCCATAACAACGAACTGTGTTAATACGATTCTCGGATAAGCATTAAAATACATGGCCTATTAAAGGTGTCTTAAAAGTAATTATCATGACTTTTAGAACCGACTTTGTAAGAGGAGCACACAAATACTGCCTATTTAGGCAGCACACTAGGTTTTGGAACAGAGCCCGTGAGGTCAAAGGCCACAGTCCCTCACTAATTCATAACTAAGATTTATGATAGAGAAATATGTATGATTATTGCACATTTTCTCTGTCTCTCTTTTCTGATTTAAAATGTCCTAAAACTTTATTTCT